>PPHW02000041.1:31762-97564 GCA_003705225.2 Ambrosiozyma vanderkliftii
CTGGTTTTCCCTTTTTCACCTGATACAGTTAGTCTGTTTACTCTCTCCCCCCCCCCCCCTCCTCTTCCCTATTTGAGCCCTTATTCTGTTTTTTTTTTACCGTATACTTTATTATTACTATTATTACTACTACTACTATTATTATTACTGTTTCTACTGAACCAAGTTTCTTCTTTTAGTCAATTTATTATATTGTTTAAAATGTATAAATCTACGTACTGATCAGCAGTGAAAAATGTTTGGAAAAAAAGATCGAAATAAAAAAAAATTAGGGTTCCCTTCTTCCGGGATCGAACCGGAGACCCTGGGATATCTTGAAACAGTTACAGTCCCATGCTCTTCCAACTGAGCTAAGAAGGGTAATTTTAGACAATCAAAACTGACCAGATTTTATAAACTTCGAAATGCGCGAATTTTGGGTTTTTTGAAAAAAAATTCAAAAATTCAAAAAAACAAATTGCTTACATAATCTCTTGATTTATGAGTTTCTTAATTTCCTTTCCCTCTTTTAAAATGAAAAACCTGCTTTATTTGGTTTATTAAGTATGGAAATATATAACCTGTTAATGAAAAAAAATCATATTATGCTTTTATTTATAGGAATAGTACCGTTTATAATTGGTATTTCAAATGGCTTAGTTGGTCTTTAGGCGAAGAATAAATTTGTGATTATTTTCCAAATTTCAAGGACACACTGACCCCCATTAACGTAAACGTAATAAAAGGTTTACAATATCTTACATCAATGAAAGTAGGTAATTAAATAACTAATTAAATATACCGGAAAGAAAACAACAACAAAGAATCTATATAATTATACAAAAAAAAGGGAATCTTTTTTTGTTCTATTATTTTTTTTTCATTTATTTCCTTACACATTAATTTTATTGATTTTGAATGCAGGAGTGGATGGCATATCCTCAACAGGTCTTTCCACAACAACCAACTCAGTGTCAGAGAGCTTATCAACCAATATCAGACTCTTATAATTGCTGGTGAACCAAAAGTTTTTACTTTCCTCAGTTGTACTGGTTGTTGTTGTAGTTGTTGATGTGGATGGCGATGATGATAAAACAGCGGCACCGTTTCTAGTTCTCTTTTGACTAGTAGTGGTGGTGTTGATCTTACCACTAGTATTACTGGCAACGGCAACAGTGGTGTCAAAGAATGCCAACCAATTAGCACCCCATATCCAGATTCTGCCCAGGTTTTCAAAGATACCGTATGGTTGTCCAGTCAGTGTTATAAACTGTTGAGGTAATGATTCTGTGGTGGACTTACTCCATGAAGTTAACAATTCTTCAGAGGATTCATCTGTGTTCAATTCTAACAATTTGTGATCCAACGTTGTGACAACTAATGTATTAGAACTGGTGAATTGGATTGCAGTTGGAATGTCATTCAACTTGATCAGTCTTCTAACACCACCATTTTTCAAATCAACTAGGTCAACAGCACCATCGAATGATGATAATGCAATCAAGTCACAGGAATCATTAACTTTCAAAAGCGTGTAGTTATGTGTAGCCTCAGTTTCGTATTCTAATAAGCTCTGTTCTTCGTCAAATTGGGACAAATCCTCCTCATCGTCTTCATCATCATTAACGTTAAACTTCAAACTAACAACTTCATTCTCTAGATTCACCATAATTATCAAACCCTGTTCATCAGCAAAACTGATTAATCTTGCACCAAAACTTTCTAATAGTTCAGAAGGAACCTTAACAACTTGCAACTTGTCACCGTGTTCAATTTCAATCAATTCAAACAGTTTCACAGTGGATAATCTAGCCACGGCCAAATATCTACCATTCTTGGAGATGGTAACCGAGGTGATGTTCTCTGGATCTGACAGCGTTAACTTACACACCAACTTCTTGCTTTGATCCTCATTTAGTTTCCAAATTTTAACTTGTTGGTTCTGCCACATTAGTAACAATCTCTTTTCTTGATTCACTATCACATTTTGAGTAAAGGAATTTATAGGTAATTTTAAAGACACGCTAGTTTGGAAATTCTCAATGGAATTGATTGACAAGATTCTCTCCACACCACCACTGACCAATATATCAATGTTTTTAGATTGGTAAGCAGCCATGGTTCTCACATCATTTGCATGTAATAATCTATTGGAGGAATTAACCCATTTTGTGTTGTTCTTACCTGTCTTAACCAAGTTGAAATTAAAGATCTTTCTATCAACACCAGAGGTGAAAACTTTAGTACCAGTTTCATCACGGAGTAAACACAACACATCAGCATCATGGGGGGTGAATGATTGTTGAAGGACAAAATGCTTCAAGTCCCAAAATTTCACAGAACCTGTAGAATCACCAGATATCAATGTACTGCTGTTTTCCAATGCTAATAATGACCAAACCAATGTACTCTCAGTTTTAGACTTGTCAACTCTTAAAGTTTGCACAAGTCTCCCCTTGGTATCACCGGAATAGGACCAGCATCGTATTCTTCCATCGGCACAACCACCGATTATTAGTTCATCATTCAACCAGCATAGACTTAACACTCTGGCCTTTTGTCTTTGTAAAATCATTTCATGCTCAATGATTCCTGGACCACCTTGAATGTTCACCACAACCACTGATCCATCATCACAACCTAGAGCGATTTTATCTTGCAATTTATTGATAGCACATGACCAGATGATACCTGCGTTACTATCTTGACTTTTTATTGGGATTCCCTTGTTAACATCCCATTCGGTGATGAATGTAGAGCCACCGATGGAGAATAATCTAGGAGCCAAGTCTTGATCCAATTCAGAGGACCAAACAAGTCCTTCCACTGATCTTCCCTTGCTACCTTCAATGGTTGATTCTAAAAGCCATTTAGAGTGTGTGTTTCTTGGATTCCAAATTTCAATAGAACCATCTGCTCTTCCGATTGCTAGTCTTAAATTCTTAGGGGTGAACTTTGTGGAATCTGAAGTGTGTAAAAATGATGTAGATGTGATTGTATGAGGAGTGTAATCCACAAACCTGCAACGATGAATATCCATAACTTTTATTTTTATTTTAATCTCTTGTAAATTAACAACACTGAGTTTAATGGATTAAGAAATACCCCAATGATGATAATGCTATATTCAATAAATATTATAACTACTTTTATGACCTTTTCCTAGGAAACCACACACACACACAATACTGTGTATCTATATAAACCACATTAGATTTGAAAAATTTCTAAAATTTTTTTTACAATTTACACGCAACTGAGAATTGACAGAATAGAGTCGATCTACGTCGATTATCCATTCTCCGCACAATCGACCTGAAGTCTCTAATCTCCGAGTCTTGAAAAAATTGGTCCGGATTTCACTGCCAGAATTGATGTTCGAACGTCTGGCTGGCTGGGCTGGCTAGGCTGGCTAGGCTGGCTGGGTGCCTTTTAGTTGGTTTGTATTGTTTATGAAGATTTGGATTTACTTAACCGCCATTTGCTGTAATATTAAATTTTTGAATTTTACGACGGAGGAGATATATATATATATAGAGGAAACGTTTACTCTAGTAATAGACCCACTCAATTGGCCCTTCCGGAACTACAATTGATTGAAATGAAAATGATATTGACAACACCATTCTCTATAGTGAACAGATCTTCATGGTGTCTTCTGAGACAACAACAACAATTGATTGTCAAACAAATCAGATTCTCAAGTACAACAACAACACAAACCTCCGAGAGTATATCTCCACTTAAAAAGTACAACGAGTACGTGGAAACAGGACATTTAAGAGATGATAGTTACCAGAGGGGTATACTATCCGATTTGGAAACCTTACACACAGAACTATGCCAATACCAACCTCCGAAGGTTCCCATGCCCGACGTCAACAGTTTGAAGCCTAAAACTGGTGTCGCTAAGATATTCAGCTCAATGTTCGGAGGATCTAAGAAAACAGAAGAAATTGATGATGCAGGAAACAAGATCCCTGATGGTATTTACCTTTACGGAGATGTCGGTTGTGGGAAGACAATGTTGATGGATCTCTTTTACGATACAGTGCCACCTCATTTGCACAAACGAAGAATGCATTTCCATCAGTTCATGCAAAATCTCCATAAAAGATCACATCAATTGAAAATGCAACATGGGGGAAAACAGGACATTGATGTCATTCCATTACTTGCATATGAATTAGCTGAAAATGCTACAGTGTTGTGCTTTGATGAATTCCAAGTCACAGATGTCGCAGATGCAATGCTTCTTCGTAGATTACTAGACTTGGTATTGGCACCAGATCATGGATTAATCCTATTTGCTACTTCAAACAGAGCCCCTGACGATTTGTACATCAATGGTATCCAGAGAGTGTCATTCATCCCATGTATTGAACTTATCAAAAGACTATGTAATGTGATCTTCCTAAACTCCCCAACAGATTACCGTAAGATCCCAAGACCAGTGTCATCTGTGTATTACAGTCCACCTCCTGGAGTTGATTTCCATTCCAAGGCTGCAAGAAAACAACAACAAGACCACATTAACCAATGGTATGATTATTTTTCACAGGGCCATGCAAAGGAAACAAACATCCCATTGAAAATCTGGGGTAGAGAGTTCATCGTGCCATTGTGTACTCCTCCATATGTTGCCCAGTTCACCTTTGATGAACTTTGTGGTCAACCCTTGGCTGCTGGTGATTATTTAACCTTGGCTACCACATTCCAATCCATAATTGTCACTGATATACCATATCTGAGTGTCAATGTCAGAGATAAAGTGAGAAGATTCATCACATTCTTGGATGCTGTTTACGATAACCATAGTAGAATAGCTGTCACTGCAGCTGCACCATTCACAGATATCTTTGTGGAACCAGAAAATATAGCTGAGGGAGATTTTTCCTTGGTTGCAAAGACTGACGATGAAGTTGATGAGGTTTACGAAAATGATGACTTGGTCACTCAACATGGTTTTGATAAGAAGATTGCAAAAAAAGCAGCCATGTTTGGTACTTTAGATGAGGAAAGATTTGCATTTGCCAGAGCATTGAGTAGATTAAGTCATATGAGTACAAAAGATTGGGTGGTTAATGTTCGTAGACATGAACCTTAACGTTTGTACTGGTATTTTAATATTTATTCACTATTTATTATTCTATAACGAAAAAAATACCATACCTCACATATACATATATATATCTATATAGATTTTGATATATCTCTATTATTTATTTATACAGGGTTTTAATTATTAATACATAAGTTATTCTAGATCATCCAAATCAAGTTCAATTTGATCATCATTTTGAACTTCTCCGGGAGCTGGTTCTTCACCTTGATCCTCTCCACCAATGGTGTATGTAGTGACTTTTGGACCATCAGATGATGCAACAAATCCAAGTGGTGCTTCTTTTTCACGAGGTTCAAGTTCAATGTTTATCTTGTATATGTTTTCTAAATGTCTCTTATAACGCAACATTTCTTTATATGTTTCCTCATCACCATTTTCTAATTCAAACTGTTTCCAAGAATCCCAGATTGAATTTCTATCTTTTACATTTTGACTGGCCTCCATGATTAAACTAGCAGCATATTTCAAAATCTCCCTACATCTAACCATTTCGCCCAATTTGAGTTCAGTTCTAACAAATCCCATAACTATATTTTCAATGAAACCGAATGTCTTAACAGGCAATTTCTCAATAGCATCTTGGTAAATTTCTCTAGTGCTTTGTAAACTTTTGATTTCACTGGTTTTCAAAATCAAAATCTTGTAAATCTCCAGTTTATCAGAATTACTTGTAATTCCACCTAGAGCATTCTTGTAAACCTTCAATGATCTTAGTTTGGAACCACTAACTTCTTCAAAATTGGCATACATAATATATATTGGCTTTTTTGAATCTGGAGGACACCCCTGTAATGATTCATCGAATAAATCACGAATTCTTTCTATGCTGATGTTAAGTTTGTCCTTGTATTCAATGATTTTGTTAAGATAAGTGGTCCAAATCTCGACAACAGTGGGGTATTTAAACGAGCTGATACCTCTTTCATAGACTTTAAACGATTGCTCATAGTGCTCATTCTCCTCTAGGAAGGAAGCATAATTCAAAATAGTCAAAGGGGTGGCAATTTTTAAATCTAAAACTTGGTCATACACTTTAACTGTTTCCCGCAAATCACCAGAACTTTCAACCAAATCAAGGTACATACTCCAGAGTTTAATTGATTTATGGATTCTCATTTGTGGTGCCAGGTCCACATCCTTGAAGGATATACTTTGCTTTTGAGAGAGAGTAGGAATTTCCACAGATTTCTTGATAACTGTTAATGCATGTTCAAAGTCATCATTGGCCAATTCCAATTCAGTCCAAGTTATCCAGATGGATATCAAATCCTCAATTTCTCTAAAAGGAACTTTCACAGCAGTATTGTAAATCGATCTAGCTGTTTCGACATCACGATGTTCATTGTAAATCCCAGCATAATCAATCCATAGTTTTGAAAGCAATCCAGTTCCCGAAACCTTTTGAGGGTTAATTGTTTTGATGGCTGATACATAACAGTCTAGTATCTTATCCAGCTGTGTGGCCTTATCAAAAAGCTCAATCTTATGGATCCACTCTTGAACATTATTTGGGTTTTGACGAAGTAAGACATCATTCACCAAGAATGGTCTTCTGTTTAACAAATTTTCATATCTAGCAAACAATATTGTCACTTGAATACTCAAATCTCTAGTCTCTTGATCCTGGTCCTGCCCCTGTTCAGATTCTAAATCATCTAATTTATCACTTAGTCTACTGACCCTAGTGAATTCAAACTCTGAATATGCATCATAAATCAATGTAAAGTCTTTCAAAGTCACACATTTAGCAATACCCTTTTCAAAGATATCAATGGCTTGTAAGAAATCTTTTCGTTTAATCCAATAACTAGCCAGCTTGACCTGAAATTTACCCATTTGGTCAGGAAACTTATTCAGGACTTTATCTGTAAACTGGAAGATTCTTTTATCAAGTTGATTTATTTCATATTCTTGAAGATTTCCTGAACTAGCCAATGCTATGAGCAGGTCAAAATACTGCACGTAGAAATCTAGTTCAGAGTGTGATAACACTAAAAGATACTTTGGGTTTCCTAGTAATCTTCCATATACGGAATCTAATTGTTCTAATTGTGCTAATGTACTTATTGAATCGTTTAACTTTTTCAGAATAACTTCAAAATCAACATCACTTGTGGTTTTATCGTTCATTTCTTCATTTCCTTCCTCTCCTTCTCCTTCTTCATTATTATTATTATTATTATTATTATCTTCAAATGAATATCCATCAAGGGCGATTTTAAATTCAAAATATCTATAATAAACCCAAAATAGTGTTTTACCACCGATTATATCTGCAAACTTCAAGTATATCTTCCAAACTTGGTATTGTTGGTCAACTGCCAATTTTTTCAAACTAGAATCAAATTGCTTTCTTATATACGTCACATCTTTATAATTGACATTGTTCAATAAAAACTCAAGGAATTTAATCCATACTAGAGGATCATTATTCAATGTTACCAGACATTGTTCAAATAATTTGATCAAATCATCAACATTGCTCTTTGATTTATCTGGCCCTTCCAACTTGTCAACCAAGGATATTCTTAAATCAATATACATCATCCAAATCTCATATGAATTAGGAAGCTGCCTCACCGCTCTGTTTAACAATGCCAGTAATCCCTGGAAAATATGTTTATCTCCTCCATCACGGATTGATTCATATTTATCCTTCTTGTGCTTTATATAATCTAACCATGTTTGCAAGTCATCTGGATTCTTTAAAAGTGTTTCTTCATATTCTAAATCATCATCTTGAATGTAATCTAATAAAGATGAGGACATATCTTGAAAACAAATGACAACCGATGAAAAACAAAATATATCGATCAGAGAATGAGTTTTTGTTTGAAATCTATAAATCTAAATCCTAAATTGTAGCTTAGAACTAGTATATATAACCATATATAACCATATATCTATTTATCTATTTATCTATTTATCTATTATAGTGATAATTTTCACTATATACATCAGAGGGGGGTCGATATTGAAAAATAAAATAAAGTCAAGTCGATCGACCCATAACATGTGACTTCAATATAATTTATTATTTACCCTACCTACCTTGCTAAACTGTCTGTCTCTCTCTTTTTATTAAAAATAATTTGGAAAGTTGGCTGCTTAAGATAAAGTGTACATAACAAGTTAAGTTAAACTCTTAACAATTCATATTTTGTATTTACTACAACAATTACAGTTCATTGCTTTAACATTCGAAGATATCAATTGAAAAGATAAAATAGGATAATATAAAAATAATTGAATATGTCTGGAGCAACTAACAGAGAGGCCGTCTTTCCAACCCGTATGACACTTGGTGTTATGAAGGGTAAACTTAAAGGTGCACAACAGGGACACTCCTTATTAAAGAGAAAATCTGAAGCATTGACAAAGAGATTCAGAGACATCACCAAGAGAATAGATGAAGCTAAGAGAAGAATGGGTAGAGTTATGCAAACTGCTGCCTTTTCCTTAGCTGAAGTTTCATATGCCACTGGTGGTAACATTGCGTATCAAGTTCAAGAATCAGCCAATAAGGCTAGATTCAAGATCAGAGCCAGACAGGAAAATGTTTCTGGTGTGTATTTACCTCAATTCGAACCTGATATTGATGAATCGATAAATGATTTCAAGATGACTGGTTTAGGTAGAGGTGGTCAACAAGTGCAGAAGGCTAGAGATGTTTACACCAAGGCTGTTCAAACTTTGGTTGATCTAGCGTCATTACAAACTGCATTCGTCATCTTGGATGAAGTCATCAAGGTGACGAATAGAAGAGTCAATGCCATTGAACATGTCATTATCCCAAGAACAGAAAACACCATAGCTTATATCAATTCCGAATTGGATGAATTGGATAGAGAGGAATTTTACAGATTAAAGAAAGTGCAAGAGAAGAAACAAATAGAGAATGCAAGAATAGATGCGGAAAACAAGGCCAAGAAGCTAGCCAAACTAGCAGCCGAAGAGGAGGCAGGTAGAATCACAGCTGAAGAAGCTGAGAAGGAACTAGCTAAAGCTGAAGCGGCAGCAAAGAGTAAACCCGAGGAAATTAATGAAGTTAAACAAGTTGAACAATTGGCTGCCAGCTCTGAAGTTGGTGCCTTGACTGCTGAAACAGAGGAAGATGTTATTTTCTAAGTACCAAATCAAATTTAAATCATTCCACTTCATTATATGATGATGATGATCATTCATCATCATCATCATCATCAATTACCATTCATTATTATCATTATACCTTTTTCTTTGACATCTCAATAAACAATGTATCCTTATTTTTTGTTTTTGTTTTCCACATTATATATCTTTACATATTTCTCTCCCTCTTTTTAATTGTATTTCTTTTTCCCATTATTTAGTTTTAAATCAAAAGACAAATCTTCGCATAGATAATATAAAATAGTAATGGCTTTAACTAAAGATCTTGGCAGTGCACATGCGTTATCTATTTTTTTTTCTCGTAGTTAAATACAAAAACAAAGTAAAAAACAACTACTTTTCTATCATCATAAGGTGTTTATCCTTTTTCCAATACGAAGTTCAATCTAGAGACAACAACAACAACAACAACAATGAAACTGATGAGTCCATTCAGGTCATTCAGTGGTACAACTGTCATTCAGGTATTTGTTCTTGTATCATTTTTCAGCTTGATCGTAAGCTCAAAGTACTTTGGTATGCTCTTCAATCCTATTGAGATTCCAATCTACGAGTATCCGGACAAGACAGCATTCCATGAATCTACAATATTGACTAACTACATCAGTAAAGTTCAAGCGAGTGATGTTGAGGGTAGATTCCGATCTATTTTGGCAAATGATTCATTTCCAAAGCAAAGAGTGTCCGATACGGAGGATGGGTTAAAAAGTGCATTGGTGATCTATGATCTTTTAAATGAGTACCGTGAAAGAAACCCTGATTCATTCACTCTTACTAAGGTTTCACATAAATGGTTACAACCATCATTGATTTTCAGAATTGATCCAGGTTCAATCGGGGGTACTACTACTACTACTACTAAAGTTGACGACAACGATGACGGTGTGATTGTTGTTGGATGCCATATTGACTCTTGGAAATACTTCAATCTTAAGATCCTTTCACCCAAAGACAAAATTGGAATAGATGATGATTTATCAGGAGTGATTACATTGATAACGGCAATTGATATTATAACGAGTTCAATGAACAACAACAACAACAATGCTGAGAATGTTCTTCCACCGTTCAGAAACCCGATTGAGTTTCATTTCTACTCTGGAGAGGAGACTGGATTCAAGGGATCTCATCAAATAATGGAACAATACAATAAAGATAAAGTTTCTGTGTTGGCTATGCTTGAACAAGACATGACTGGATACAATATATCATTGAATCCACACACCGAGGATAAGGATAAGATAAGTCATTTTGGATTAACCACCAACTTTGTGTCACTCAAATTAAATGAGTTTATCAAATTGATCATCGATACATACTGTTCTATAGGGTACAGAGAAACTGAAATTGACTTTCCAATGGCTGATCATATCTCTGCGCTGTTATTTAATTACCCGCCAGCGTATGTGTTGGAGTCGGAAGTGGAATTGATCAATCCTTACATACACACCAATTGGGACACCATTGACAAGATTGATTTTGAACATGTTGCGGAACATGTTAAATTAGTGCTTGGGTTTGCATTAGAATTATCGCTGAATGAAATCACCAAACCTGCAACAGAGGGGACTGTGGATAAAATTTGGTTCAGGGTCATTGATTTTGTGGTGTTCTTTATAGTGTTTGACACTGTAAAGTTTTTACTGTGTTCGATGTTACAAGCATATTTGGTTGCTTCTTTATTAGTGTATCTTGGTTCTTTATTACCTCATCTTGGGACATTCATCAAGGTTTATCTATTCCGTTCTCCAAAGTATAAGAAATTGGCAACTAAGGATGTAGACGACGAAGGTATTGAGCTGGAACATCAAACACGTTTAGAAGAGGGGAAAATCCATGGATATTGATTATATTGGAATTAAACCCAATAATTAACCAAGACTTTGCTATCTATTTCATCTATATACATACATAAATACATATATACTTAACAGTACTTAAATACACACACACATATGCCCTCTCCTCCCCCCCCATGTGTTTATCCTCACAGATAAGACGTGTGTACGGAGAAGAATGTAAAATCCGGATCAAGATAGATAGAGAGCCACTAAAAAGAGGAAGGGCGGAGAAAAAGAGATGAAAAAGCGGGGGCAAGTCATGTCAATTAGTGTGAGTGAGTGTGGGGCAGTTTTTTATATAGAAGGGGAAAGGGGGGGGGGGAAATGAAGCGAGAAAGAAAATTTTTTATTACACTAAATTATTATGAGTATTTAATGAAAGTTTTTTTTCCCTTTTTTTTTGCCGACTTTTCCTCCTGCTACCTCTACAAACACCCTTCTTCTTCTCTCAACCATATAAACAATCTACAAAGGAACATCTCTATCACTGTATTATATTACAAATAACTAACTAACACTTTTCCTCTCTTATATATATATATGAATTCCGGCCTCTTTCTAGCAGAAATAGGCGCATCTAAAGCCAGTAGCAACACCCCAGCAAGCCTAACCATTTCCACTGTGATCTACGATTCAATGACTAATATACTAGGCAACTTTATCCACAGATACCCAACTGTTGTGGGACTAGCCAGCGGAATGATCACTCCATTGGTTGCCGTGAGATACTTTGTGTCTTCTCCCACTGCTGCCTCCTCCTCTGCTCAACATTTTCTATACAAGTCTGACGATCAACGTTTGATTTCTAATTTGAAGAAGAACACTGAAACTTTGAATATGAGATTAAACCGTTTGGATAGTGTTGTTTACGGTGGCCATCCAGATGGCGATAACTATGATGTTGTCTTTAACTTTTAAAATGAAATTGGGAAATTGAATATATACGGATTTAAACAAAACACAAAACAAAACAACACAAATTTACTTTTAATTTCATTTCTTGGTCTTTTACACGGTTTATAACGGTTCTTGGTGACTTTTTTTTTTGCATTATTACTAGTACTACTAGTACTACTATCTTTTCTTGGTGAACCATCTCTGTCAGGTAACAGTTTTATTCTTTTCATATATTTATTTATATACATACATACATACATGCTATAAGGAGTGATGAATCTATTAACATTTCTCCATTTCTTTTCTAAATACAAACTTTCTCCATATGCTACTACTACTACTATATTGCTTTGATATATAAACATGAATTATTATTGATAGTGTGATAATATATATATATAATTATTTTTTAAAAACCCAATTTGTTTAGTAAAAAGTGAATAACTAATGTTCAGCCTTCTTAGCAGTTGGCAATTCAACTAATGCCTTTCTGATACTGTCAACACCCTTTAACAAATCCTCCTTGGAAATAACCAATGGTGGAGCTAATCTGATAATGTGTTCATGTGTTGGCTTAGCCAAGACACCATGATTCTTCATCAACAAACACAAGTCCCAAGCAGACTTACCGTAGGTCTTGGTGTCATCAATGACAACAGCGGTTAATAGACCCTTACCTCTAACTTCCTTGATTATACCATTGGATTCAGCCTTCAACTTGTTCAATTCAGCTTGGAAAAATTCACCCAATTCTTGTGCTCTTTCAGTCAACTTTTCATCCTTGACAACCTCCAAGGCTTCGATGGCAACTCTGGAAGCCAATGGGTTACCACCGTAAGTGGAACCATGAGAACCTGGCTCCAAGGTGGACATAACCTCCTTAGAAGACAAAACAGCAGACACAGGCAAGACACCACCAGAGATAGCCTTACCTAGTAAAACCATATCTGGCTTATCCTCCTTGGACAAGTAGTGTTCCCAGCACAACAACTTACCGGTTCTGGCAATACCTGTTTGAATTTCATCGGCAATCAACAAGACATTGTACTTGTTACACAAATCTCTAACCTTCTTGAAGTAATCAGCTGGTGGAACAACGATACCAGCTTCACCTTGAATTGGCTCCAATAAGATAGCGGCAATCTTGTCACCGGCATTCTTGAATGCTAATTCAACATCTTCAATGACACCGTATCTTAAAACTTGATTCTTGGTACCTGGAATGACAGGACCAACATTCTCCAAGTATGGTCCAAAGTTAGTAGTGGCATCTGGGTCAGTGGACATGGACACAATGGCAATGGATCTACCGTGGAAGTTGTCAGCAGCGGACAAGATGATAGCTTCGTTGGAAGGAATGCCCTTAATGACATAACCCCATCTTCTAGCCAACTTCAATGCAGTCTCCACAGCTTCAGCACCAGTGTTCATTGGCAAAACTTGTTCGTAACCAAAGAATTCAGTAACGTATTTAGCGTATGAACCAAACACATCTGAGGAGAAGGCTCTTGAGGAAAGAGTAACCTTTTGAGCTTGTTCAATCAATGCAGCAATGATTCTTGGATGACAGTGACCTTGGTTCACGGCAGAGTAAGCAGATAAAAAGTCCAAGTATTCATTTCCTTCAGGATCCCAAACATGGGCACCCTTGGCCTTAGCAAAGACAACTGGTAATGGATGGTAGTTGTGTGCTGCGTATTCGTGTTCGTATTCTTGAGCCTTAACGGAAGTTAAGTTAAATTCTGGAACTGGACCTGACATATTAAATAGTATATTATTATTGATATTTATGTGTATTTATTTAATGTTAGAGAGGAAAACGAGAAAGGAAAGGAAAGAAAAAACAAGAAAATAGGATTAATGATGAAAGACTGAAATAAAATGAAAATGTGGGAAAACACGAACGTTTTATACTACCCGATTAACATGATCTCTGCATCGCAATGACCTGCGCATAGAGAGCAACAAAACAGGGTCAATGAATGGGGTATAATTTTTCAGTGTCAACTTTTGGGGTGGAAAGAAAAAGTGTTGAAGTGAAATGTCCGCTATCGTTTAGTGACAGCGGACGTGTTTCATTAATGGAAGGAGATACCGAAAACGAATTTTACTGAGAGTTGTAAGGGTATAATCACGTGACCAACGGTTATTACATACTGACTGATTCATTAGATTTCATTAAATATAATATACTGTAAAAGATAAAGAAGGAGGGGAAAAAGAACAAGAACAAGAAATACACACATAAATAAATGAAGAATGGAAAGAAAGAAGGAATAAGAAAGGTTAATTAGGAAAGTGATGAATGATTAAATGATCGATCCTTACCTGCAACCAACCAACCAACCTACCTACCTTTTCAAAGCATCATCCTTTAAAATTTTCAAAAAGAACTCCAACCCATATTTAGCAAATAATTGCATGTTTTCAGCTCTATCATCCGATCCTGTGTTTAATTCACATGAACGGTCCCCCCCTGGTCCACCTGAGACACCAAGAAACACACTGCCAACTTTTGAATCATCAGCACTCAGACTTTGATTATCATCAGACATACCAGCTACACTTGTTGATGGACCAGCAAACCCTGACTCCGATAGCACATACGTGGAACCGAATTCAATTCTCAAGTTTCTAGCTAATCTTAACACCACAGATTCGCTTGGCCCAGTGTAATTGTTGATCTGCTCACGGTCCCAGCCAGACAACCTAAGTCTTGACTTCAAACTATAGATTAACCGACCACCATCAAAGAACTGCGATGCACCTGGAATCGCAATCAAATACGTGCTCAGTAACCCACCACATGCACCTTCACTGACAGACACCGTTTGGTTTCTCTCTAAAAGTATATTCGCTATCTCCTTGACTAATTCTTGTATTTCTTTAGGAGGGAAATCCATTGACATTTTGTTAGAGTGTAAAAAACTTTGTGTGTATCACGAATCTTAAAAGAGATGATAGTCTGATTTAAAGAATGTATGTGTATTTGTGTAATAATTAAACCAACTGTATATGGTCATCGACACCACTGATTTTAAAACATCATTATAAACTAAGCATTAATTTTACTAAGAGTAAAATTAAAATGAGGGAGAAAGAGAGAGAGAGAGAGACGATAGACGATAGACGATAGACGCGGAATAATTTATCGACGCGATCATCCTAACCGTCGATTTCTCTTTCTAGAATGATGATTCTAATTGCCACTGAAAAAAAGAAAGATTGTTATTTAAATAAGTGTTCTACAGAGGAAAGGAATTGAACAATCACACAGCTAAACCCTTTTCACAAAGTATATATCAATTCAAAGAAAAAATTACACCATGGTTACACTTCCATTGAAATTCAAGGCCGGTAGAGTGAATCATAATGAATCCACTAACGTTTACTCCCCAAGCCCAGTGAAGGGCGAAATAACAATCAAGCAAAGTGAAGAAGGTGAGGGCTTTTACACATTCACATGGTCACCAAGATCAACAAGCACAGAAAACCAGTTGGGTGGTATTCAAAATGAAGAATTGTTGGTTATCGCCGGAGATGTGACGTGGAAGAGAGTGAAGTCATGTAAAACCGGCCGTGTTTACATGTTGACCTTTTTAAGTTCAGGTGCTAAGAATCTGTTCTGGATGCAAGACTCCAATGATGATGATTTTAATTTAAGCTTGGAGACTAAAAAGGATACTGAAATCTATGATAAAATAAATGAATTGTTTGCCGAATTCCCAGATGATGAATAAATTAGAATATATCCCCTCTCCTACTTTCCAACCCCCCTACTTTCCTCCATATATTAATGTATTTCTAGAGAATCAATATATATATACAAACTTTTAATGTCTTATTGGACCAGAAAATACAATTCCAGTAGTGAAAAAATTCAATTCAATTCCATATAAAAAATACAAATTAATATAAACTGTGGATAAATACAGAAAGAAAATAAAAAACCACAAGTAATTAAAACTGACACAGTTTATAAGAAACAATGATTATCAACAGAAAAAAGCAAAACAAAAAAACAAAAGGTAGTAAAGTAGGAGTAGTAAAGCATAACAGTTGAGTAAAGGAATAGAGAAAACCGGCCTCGATTCATTAATGATCAATGAACACGGGTGATGGAAATGGTCATATAATGTATATATGTAAATATATATAAAATCACTGAATAAAGGATAAATGAAACAAAACCAACCAAAAAGAAATAGTAGGATTAAAATAAAAGAGAAAAAAGGGGGGATATATGATATGTGTTTTTGTAATGGTTTATTGATTTCAATTTTTAATGTTTAAACGGTTCTTTAAATCAACATATAGTTCGGTATCATGTTGCAATAAGAACTTGGTCAATGAATCTTTATCAAAACCTTCTTCGACGACATCTTCATTGATGTCATACTCACTGTTACTGAGAATATCAAGCGACTGTCTTTCAAACTCATCCCTGTCGATTTTAATTTTGTTATAGCCATGTGAAGATTGCGTACCTGCAGTTGTACCACCGGTACCGGTACCGTGACTGCTGTTGCTGTTGCTGATACAATTGCCATTGCCATTTGCTGCTGCGCCATTGTTATTATTATTATTATTGACAGAATCCAGTATGTCAATAAGACCAATGCCAGACTCAATCTCGTAGCATTTCACCACACGCTTCAAGTCCAACACTAGTCTTTCCAAAAACTTGTTCTTCTCCACCAAGACATCATTCTCACGACCCAAAACACTGACATCATGTTGTAACTTTTCTTGTAAAACCTTCTTCTTCTGTCTACATTTCGAGGCAGCGATTCTGTTTCTCTCCAAAATCTTTTGACGCTTCCATGCAGATGTACCCGGAATAGGTCCACCATTCGGGTTGAAAATGATTTCATTGTTGTAAATCAATTGGTGTTTTGGAATACCCTGTTCATCAACCTTGATGTCATCGTCACTAATGATAGTTGTTGTGGACACAGGAGGTGGAACACCATCAGTGGCAGAAGGATGAGGTTCCTGTTTGATGGAGGTGTGATGTTCATGGACACCAGTGTCATCAGAAAGTTCAATTTGTGCTTGTGATACAGAAACGCCGCTGGCATCACCAGCACTAAGTTCGTTATCATCGTCGTCGTCATCATCATCAATATCATCATCATGATGGTCACGATGGTGGACCATCATACTGATTTGACTAATTTGACCATTAGAAATAGAGAAACGACGTCTTAAAGGAATTGGGAATTGCCCACCACTGGTTTGACCTTGAATTTGCACTTGTCCCTGAATAGGAGTATTCTGTTGTTGCACCACTGGATTGAATAATGGTACTCCGTTTGGAAAATTCCCCTGAGGACTAGCATATCCCATTAGGTCTGCTGTGAATGACTGTTGCTGCTGTTGTTGCTGCTGCTGTTGTTGCTGCTGCTGTTGTTGCTGCTGCTGTAATAGTGCCTGCTGCTGCTGTTGTTGTTGTTGTTGCTGCTGCTGTTGTAACACCTGCTGTTGCTGGACCTGTTGTTGAGCTTGTTGGATTTGCTGTTGGATGAAGTATTGTTCTTGCTGTTGGGCAAGACCGGATGCTGCAGCCTGTTGTTGCTGTTGAGATGGTGCACTCTGATTGAATTGGTTTGACATCTGAGGCTGTTGGTTCACATTTCCATAATAGTGGTTCTGATTATTGCTGACATAGGCTCCGTAGCCGTTGCTGCTATTGTACCCAGAGTTTCCCGGCTGCAAGATATTTGCATTCGGAGTTAATTGGTCAATTTCTCCGCCAGCAGCGACACTGTTGACACCGTTACTGGATGCAACAAAGGATGGCGAGTCCTGATAGCTGAATCCACTAGTTGTGGAGAACAGAATGTGAGGGGAGTATTCTAACAATGGTGGATTAGTTAATAGAAAGTTTTGGAAATCTTGTGGCTCAATATGAAAGTTTTCAAGAGTCAATTGAGAGTTTGATGAAGCTTGCTTTTTAGTATTACTTATCGGAGTGGGAGTAGTAATAGTACCGTTAGTGGAATTTGAATTTGTTGTTGTCGTATTTCTATTAGAAGCGGTATTGGTAGTAGCAGTGGTAGTATTAACAGCAGTGGTAGTAGGACCGATGTTATTATTATTATTAGTAATATCAGAAGCGGTAGTCGTAGAAGCGGTAGAAGTAGAGTTAGTTACAGTGGTGCCATTATTTCCATCAGTTGCTGATGGCTTGATATGTTTATTATTAGGGACCTGAAGTTGATGCTGTTGATTATTAATATCTAATAGCGCTGCAGGCATGTGCTGTTGTTGATCAAATAGCTGTTGCTGGTGATGATTTTGATTATGACGATGCTGTTGTTGTTGTTGTTGTTGTTGTTGTTGCTGAGCGTTGTGGTTTGCAGTGGTGGTAGTTGTTATCGTTGCTGTAGTAGTCGTATTAGGTATTAATTGATTGTCGTGATTGTTGAAATAAGTATTCGGATCTCCTTGACAGATGGACTGTAGCTTAGAGGAAGTATTATCCATATTCCTTGGAAAAACCGTTTTTTTTTTCCTCAAAAGGGAGCCCACAAAGATGGTTGATTAATAATACACTGGCTTTTTGACAGGGAAGCTAGTGTTCTTTTATAGGATAAAGACTGCAAAGTGTAATATGTATATGTATGTAGTTTTAACTAACTTTGAATTAATAAGAAAATCACACACTTACACAAACGATGGATGGAGTGGGGGGAGAGAGAGAGAGAGAGAGAGACGGAATCTAATGGAGATAATAGTAACACACTAGTTCCAAGTGTAAGGTGTATGTATATGTATATGTAAAAGGTGTATGTATGTACGTCTATGTAATGTTAGAGGTGGAGGAGACGTATATATATATTGAGATGTGCAGTATACAAGCCAGATATGAAAGAAGGTAGTAGTTGTCAATAGGAGGAGAACAAACAGATTCGGTTTTTTTTTCTTTTTGGAAATCTAAATTGACAGTTTATATATATATGTTATATAATGCAATGTGAATTACCTAATGAGATTTCTATGTTAATTTTTAATATATATATATACATATATAATGAATACTATTATAGAAGTTTTATTGTAAGTATTTTAATATATGAGAGACGTTGATTGATGGACAGCCAAAATGAAATATTTTTTATTAATTTCTTTTTTTTTTAGTGTGGTGGGTTGGGTGTGGTGTATTTTAATTCTTTGATTTCTTCTCCTCTTTCAAGTCAGTATATGTATATATGTATATATATGTATATATATGTATATTTGTGTATATATTAGAGAAGATGAGGAAGAAGATTATGATGAAGAAGAAGAAAAAGAAGAAAAAGAAGAATGGAGATGAAGAGAGGAGAAATAAAGGAGGAGAAACATATGTTACTACTCTTAAATTAAAATAAGCTTTTTCTTTTTTTTTTACACATTTACACATTTTCACATTTCATATGATATTAATTACTTTATGTCAAATTGTAAAGCCATACTTTCCAATTACAATTAAGAAAAAATGATATAGGGCAAAAGAGAGACTAGCATTGTAAGAATGATCATGTTACGCAAAAAAATGTATGTATGTTTATATGTTTATATTTATGTATGTAGTCGGTATGTATGTTAAGGATGCATGTCTGTTTGTGTTCCCCCCCCCTAGAAGAGACGAAAGTGGAGATTACTTTAATATAGTATATAATTACTAAATTAAGCAACAATCTCCCCCCCATCTTCCATAATAAAATACTCTAATTTTAAACTAGTTATACCCACACCATATATACATGAATGGAGTTCTTTTAATTACATAACTCGGTAAAAAAAAAAAAAACTATATGAATAAACTATTTGCCCTTTTCTTTTAACCTGTTATATGCCCCCATTCCCACAGAGTTAACTGGGCTACCTATCCCCAAAAACCACAGAAGATTAGCTGATTTAATGACTCTTTTTTTTTGGTTTTTTTTTGTTTCCATTTGATCGTGAAAGAAACGTTTAGCTTCAGTTTAAAAAACCTACATTGAATTAATTAAAGTCTATTCATGCACTGCACGTTTCTTTGGTGTAACTGTTTATATTATTTATTTATACACATCCCATTTTTCCTATCGCCTCTCTATTATCTTCATATGGATACATGTATCTCCAATCCCACTTATGTAGTTATATGATATATATGTGCATATTGTTCAATGTCGATCATCCTAATCCCAGTTTCGGGTCTTTTCTCTCTCTCGCTAGATTTAATTCGTTGAATTAATTAAGCTATCTTCTGTGATAACTAATTCCCTACTTGCTTCTCATCCACAGTTTATGCCATATTTCTTAACTTTATTTATATGCAGTCACGAAACAACAACAACAACAACACCACCCAATCTAAGGCCCGTCGCTTTTAGTTACAGTTTTAATCTTATGATACAACTTTAACCTTATTAATTAATACTTGCACCACTGAAAAGATAAATAAATAAATAAAATAATACAAACAAACCAACCCCTTATCAAACTAAAGAGATACATAGATAATAGAATACAATAAGCCCTGATGGATATAATCAGATTTATAGAATAGAAATAGAATAAGAAAAAATAGCTGCATGGGTATATTAGCACATATATATATACGGCATGGCATGTGGATCGGTAATAAATCAAGTCAGATTCACAAGCACGTGACCACGGTAAATAATTATTTAATTATGCGCCCTGCTTGACGTCAGTCGATTAAGCCGAGGTGCCGCTTCTGACCGTTTTTTTTGTCTTCTTTCTCTCACTTTAAACATCTCTACACCAGATAAGGGGATACTGACTACTACTACTACTACTACTACCGTCAGTAACCGAGATGGATGGGTTGGGGTCTTTTAAAGTAAAAGGGGATACCGACTAGTAATGCCCAATTGATATGATATTTTACTCATTTCATAGTATATATCAATAGGGGGGACTGGAGGAATGGATATATTAAACAATTATACATATTTGACCTATCTGACCTACTCCTTCTTGTAATCTTTATTAACCTGGTTCTCATCACTAATTTCATAACCATTGATATCCTTATTGGCAAATTTTACCTTAATCTCATCAGCATCCACTTCATCAGCTGGTTTAAGGTAGAAATCTCTGTAAAACTTCAACTGGTTAATACTCTCAATGATATCCATCTTCGCTGTATGTGCTCCAATCTTCGGTGGTATCAACCCATGTACCTTTGGATTATGTCTCTTGGAGATCTCCATCACTGTGGAAACATCTATTAATCTGTACATCAAGAAATCAACCACCTTGGGCATCTCACGCAACATAAATAGCCTATCCATATGAATGGAGTTACCAGCCATAATACCAACACCTTTGGTCATGTATTGTTCAATGTATTGAAGTAGCTCCGATTCCACCTGTTTCAGAGTCTTGTTAGATTCCACGACTTTCTTAGTGAGGCCAGAGTCCCCATGGTGTTGCACACACCATGCATTCATCGCATCCATCGTTTCTTGAGGGTAATGAATCACGGATTCATATCCCTGCTCATCGATGATATTAAGGTCCTTGTCTGTTATCAAACAGCATATCTCAATGATATGGTCATTGTTATGGTCTAACCCAGTCATTTCACAGTCCACCCACACAATTGGCTTATATTTGTTAAACTTCTTGACTGGATCATAAACCAATTCCGCTGACGTTGATGTTTTTGGTATAGTAGACGACGTTGATGCATTCCCCACAACCACACTCTCATGGGCCCTCAGTATGTCACTTGCTGAGACTTTCTTCTTATGATGTGGTATTTCAATTTCAACTAATTTTCTTTTCTTACCACCGGCATCACCACCCCCAATAGGGTGTTCTCCATTATCATGGTGGACACCATTGCTATGATGATGGTGCTCAATTGTCTTTCCAGATTCGACAAGGGATTCAATATCATCAACTGATCCCTCTTCTTTATCATCATCAACCTTTAAAGGTTCAGACTTGAATAAGTTTGGTGCCATTGGTGCCATTGCTATTGATCTACGTGTATGGAATGATCTAACTAGAAGTGAATATGATGGTGACTGGAATGATGATAATGATGACGATAATGAAACTGTGGGTTTTTTGTATAATAAAAATTTCCTTGATTGATTACACAGCAATTTGATAATCATCTAAAAACATAAACTAATTCTAAAAGTTATTTAATCGTTACTAATCGTATTAAAAAAGACAAAGCAGGTATAAAGAATATATATAATACTTTTACCACTAATATATACAAGTAAGTACTTTAATACGACGAAGAAAAAAAAAACTGAATTGATATCACGGCTGTGCTAATTATTATTATATGTCAGAGTAATCCCTGGCTATTCCTGTTCTTCCCTCTTCCACTTCAGCACCTTGAGAGTAGTCCACATCAGAGTCCTGATCTTCTTGTTCTTTGAAATCACTACCTAATCCGGTCCAAGCTCTATTCTGCAAGGCAAACGCCGAAGTTGAGACAGTTCCCTTGATCGATAAGGCCGTGGAGAATTTTTTCACCAACTGCTGTTGCTGCTGCTGCTCTCCTCCTCCTTCTTCATTATCATTCATTTTGCCCTCTTGGGATTCAGATAATCCCATCTCAATCTCTAAATGCTTCAATTGTCTTAATGGCTTAGATGAATTAAGCTGTCCCGTGACAGGATTGAATTGAGGAGCATAATCATCATCTGAATCATAACCAACGTCATTATTATTATTATTATTACTTTCATCATTCCCATCTTGGCCTTCATTTTCTGATTCATAACCCTCTTGCTTCATAACCTCTTGGAAATCAAGAATCCATTTACCTGTCCATGTCACCTCATAATTCAACGCCATTTGTAACTCATACGGTGTAATGATAGGCTTATAGTACTCATTGTTGTTGTCAATGACAATACCACTCTGCCCACATCCAATGACACACCACACATCAACACTTTCAAAATTAGCTAATTTCGCAACGTTTGGCTTACCAACGACAAACATGTAATGCTTCTTTCCGGCATTTCTCACCCATTTCACAACTTTATTCAACAGTGTCTTTGTGTTTTGTAAGGACAATGTGTTCACTAGTATTCCCACTGTTCCGGCATTTCTAGCCATATGCATGTATCTGTACCGTCTCATCAATGAGGGAAAGGAGTCTTTCATCAGTTCATAGTTGGATGAGTCCACAGTAGTGATTTCACCAAATTTTGTAGATAGATGCAATAATCTAGGGTCCTCAGGGGTGTTTATGTGGAATAAACAATACTCTTGTGTTAATGAATCATAATCCTCTTCATCCAAGTATTGAATATCATCGTTGGATAACCCATACACAATACGCGATGCAGTGGTTATAGTTTTTCCAGAGTAATCAATTATGTACTTGTCTATGATCTTTGAATTCGGCCCACTTTTAGCAAAGTCAATATCAGCAAAGGCCAAGTTTGGGTATTCTGGTTTCAATAAATCATATAACTTAGACAGATGGTAACTGTATGAGGTATCAGCCATTAGAATAACCTTGCTGCTTAAATCATCATAGTTCTCCTTGAACTTACTGATGACCTTCTCATAATTCAAATATGGTCTACCAAACACATACGCTGACTGGAGTTTTTCAATAGGATTTAAACAGGCATCTCCGAAATGCACAACAATGTCTGCATGGACATGTCCAGCAGCAACTTCATCAATACAACAAGGAGAGTATGACGTATCGGCCAATATCCAAACCTCTTGCTTTGTGTGTTTATGCTTATCTTTATTTTTGCACTTACCTCCACAGGAACCTGTACATTTGGATAAGGCTTCAATGTCAACAGTGGTGTTCTCCGAGGTTGATTTGGATCTTGATTTGGATCTCACTTTGGGTTTCGAAAGGACCTTTGTAAAGTCAAGTTCACTATCATCATTCTCCTTATTATTATTTGGTTGTTGTGGTTGATTTTGATGTTGATGTTCTTCTTCTTCTTTCTCTTCATGGTGATGATCATGATGATCATGATGATCGTGGTGATGTGAATTGTTTCTTTTGCTCAATGATTCTTGAACTATTTGTACAATGATAGCAGAATCAGAAACCAAACTATCAGGAAACTGAAGGGCTATTTTTTTGAATTTGACATTATTTTCATCATCTCTTGAACTCAAGTAATCAATCAATGCCTCTAAACTGTAGAATGAAGTTATATGTTCACGAAGCTCTGAATCTGATATATCGGACTTTTCAGAAAATTTCGGTCCAAAATATTGTCGTCTCGTTTGTAAGATAGAATTTGTGTCATCGCTCACTTTAGCAAACTGAAAGCTTTCATCCTGTGTTGTAGAAAGAGCTGGGGCAACTTCTAGTCCAACCATACTGTACCCAGTTGATAGTGTATATTATTTTGAATGTGAATACACTGAAAAAGAAAGGATATACCAGGATTTACTATAATAATCAAAAAAAAAAGGAAGGAGAAGAAAAAAAAAGAAAAAAAAAAGAAGAAGAAGAAGAGCGGGACGATAAAGACCGATCGACCCAACAATTCATGGGCTGTGCTGCAACATGTCTATTTCTAAAATTTTATTCAATCTGTGAAGTTTTGGATTAAGATTCCATTTTGATAATTCTTTTTCATTGCCTTTTCATTGGTGATTTATTGTTTTCATTATTTTCCTTGTTCATTGAAATAATAGATGGTTAATAAAGTACTATTCAACAGTATTATTAAGAAAATGACATCATTGAACAGAATTGAATTAGGTCATGCTGCTGATTACCATGTTCATCTAAGACAAGGCGATATGATGAAGGTTGTCACCCCCACTGTGCGTGAAGGTGGTGTCTCCATTGCATACATCATGCCAAACTTGGTTCCTCCAATTGTCACATTAGACAGAGTCGTTGAATATAAGAAACAATTACAGGAAATTGCTCCAAAGACTACATTTTTAATGACTTTTTACCTATCCAGAGAATTGACCCCAGAATTGGTGGAGACTGCTGCAAAGCAAGGTGCCATCCAGGGGATCAAGTGTTACCCAGCTGGTGTCACTACTAACTCCAGTGCCGGTGTTGATCCAAATGACTTCTCTGCATTTTATCCAATCTTTGAAGTGATGCAAAAGAATGGTCTAGTCCTTAATTTGCACGGTGAGAAACCATCAGTTCATCACGAAAGTGGAGCGGAAGATGACGAAGATGACAATGATATCCATGTGTTAAACGCTGAACCTAAATTCTTACCTGCATTATTCAAACTACATAAGGATTTTCCTAAGTTGAAAATCGTCCTAGAACACTGTACCACAAAGGCTGCTGTTGATGCCATTAATGAAATCAATTCAACTTTGAAACCTGATGAAGAACCAACTGTCATTGCATCCATCACCGCCCATCACTTATTCCTAACAATCGATGACTGGGCAGGAAATCCAATAAACTTCTGTAAGCCAGTGGCTAAATTACCATCTGACAGAAGAGCATTAGTGCACGCTGCCACTTCAGGTAAGCCATACTTTATCTTTGGCTCAGACTCTGCTCCTCACGAACTGCACAAAAAGGCTGTCCATGTCGGCGTCTGTGCTGGTGTGTACACCCAACCATTTGTGTTGGGTTATTTAGCTGAGTTGTTTGAAAAAGTTGGCAAATTAGACAAGTTGAAAGATTTTGTCTCTACTTACGGTAACAAGTTCTATGGCATGGATGACGGCTCCAAATTAGTTAGCAAGGATACTGTTGCGTTGGTTAAGAAACAAGTCACCATTCCTGAAGTTATCACAACTTCTGGTATTGAAATTGCACCATTCCAACCAGGTGCCAAGTTACAATGGTCCGTCGAATGGTCTTCATCCGCTTAATAAAACACCATACATTATTAGAAAATTATCTTTACTTTTTGTGCTTCCCCCCCCTTTTTTTTGTCCCCTACTTGTACTTTACGTTTACTTCCTACCCCTATTATTTATTTATTTAAAAAAGAAACCCTAATATTACGAACATGTATATAAAAGTAGGTAAGAAAATGAAAAAAAAAAGATAAAAGAACTCCTCCGACTAGAAGTATCTAAACATTACCCAAGACAATCATAAACTTCAAGTGTGGATCATGACCTTCTCTGAAAGTACCATCTTCATTAAACACACACATGCTATTACTTTTCCAACCCCAACTTTGCGACTTGCTGAAATCATTAGGAACAGACAAGAACGAGGTAATAGTTGGCTTGGTTCGTCTAGAAGGTGTGAAAATGATAAAGTAAACCTTGATCGAGTTTCTATGATCTTCATAAGTCAAGAATGATCTTTCATCGTGATGGTGTCTTGATCTAATGGAAGCTGCAGCTGAGGACGAGGACAATGGTCTGCTATTGTTATTGTTTCCTAATCCCGTATGACTTTCATCAGTCAAATTCAATATCGAATCGTCAGGAATATTATCCTTTTGCTCTTGATTATTATTATCACCTTCATCATCAGTATCATCATTGAATTCATCACCCCCATCGTTATTTTTTTCATTGTTTTCAGCATCATCATCATCATAATCATCGTCACTATTGTCATCATTCTTATTGCCACCCTCGTGGCTTGAATGAGGTGATGTGGTGTTTTTTGGAACTTTAGGATATCTTTTAGGCATAGTTTGCGAATTCACATCATGCATGAAGATGTCTGGGTTTAACAATCCATTCTTCAATGAAATATTTGATGTTGCATTATTTGCTCTGTGTAAATACACACCAACCTGGTATGTGTTTTTGCTTGGAATGCGGTTCTTCTGTAGGTATAGGTTCCAATAGGAACCAGCATACCAAAATATCTTACTATAAACTCTCTTGTCGGACTGTAAATCAGAGACATTGGCAAATGCAATAGAAAACCGGAAAGGAGGAATATTAGTCCAAGTGTATTGTTGTTCAGTTTCAAATCTTTGATCCTGGCTTAATTTACCAGATAAATGTTCTTCACAATGTTCATCCTGTAGTTGACCTGTACCTGAAACTATACCAGTACCAGTACCAGTAGTTGGATCAGGGCTGATCAATGTTGCAGGAGAAGATAAGCTTTGCGATAGGTATCTGTCCAATTCTGTTGGCAATCCAGATAACGTTTCATCCTTGATTGGAACCTTAAACCAATCATGGTCTTCCGTTGGTGGCTCCGTACTATTGATCAAGTTGCTTAAAGTAGAATTGCCTCTTGCACCGGCCACGATTCTTTGAAGGTACATGGCTTGCCATAGGGCTGCATGGAGCACCTGGTGGTCTATATATGCCTCACCGTTGATGTCATAATAGTTTTCAAGGTCTTGGAGTCTTTCAGGAGGCAAGTGACAATAATGGATCTTTCCATTCAAAACATTTCTTAACAATTCGATATCCCTATCGTCTCCATTCTCCATTCTTCTTTCAATTAACTTCATAATGAATATCACCCTATCCCATTCCGAGGGAACGAAAAAGTAATCTTCACCCACAATTTCGGCAATTATTGAAGCGGGAATATCATCCCATCTTTTAACCCCGGCTTCCCATCCATCTGAGGATAGAATTCCCTTACCATTTTCAATAATCCGTTCACTGGCAGAACCATAATTGTTTGAAGCAGCAAATTTCATATTTGCAGACATATTTAACATATTCATTTGTCTAACAACACAGTCAGTGGCAGTACAAACGGTTTCACTAATATCCAAGTATTGTCCCACTGCAATCATATTGTATGGAATTTTGTTCTCCTCTTTAATGTTAATAGCACCGTATAACCTAGCAATGGCCAATTCGAAACTTGCCTGTGTGACCCGTTCATCATCAAATTCTAATTCAAAAACTCTTTTCGTATCACTATATTTAGTTGTTTTCTCATTAGCTCCACTTGATATGTTTTCATCGGAATCGTTTTCATCATCATCATCTTCTTCTTCTTCACCAAATGTATACCCCATCTCCTCTCTTTCTTTCCAAGTAAATATAGACCGGAAATAATCACTTTTATCCAGTATCAATCTGTGTAACTTATAAGATGAGCCAAATGCCTTAATAGTGACATCTGAGTAGGCACCAGATAAGAATCCCCTTCTGAATATATACTCAGAAACACCTTCACTTTTACAACAGCCATACGGGCAAGCCACAACGTCATTAGGGTGGAATAATTGCTGATGTTGGCTCGGGTCATCGAGAAGTTGGTTTCTAGTATACGAGGAAGATTTAGTATCACCATTTTGATCCTGAAGATCTGCTCCTCGATCTCCTGATAATTGCATATCCGAAAATGATTGGTATAGATGTTGATGCTGGATAGGGTTATTATTGTTACTATTATTGCCCGAGGAGTTGTTGCCCAAGTATTTCAAATTATGTGACGATTGAGGCACTAGAATGTTATTTGTATGTGTTAAATGACTATTGTTGTTGCTGTTGTTTCCCTGATGATAATGCAGGTGCTGACTACCACTTGAGTATCGTCTATTCGTTGCTGATGGGAGATGTGTTAATTGATTAGCGTAAAACAAAGATTGTCTGGAACCACTCGATGCACCATTTCGATGGCCATCCGTATTGATGTTTCGACTCTTTGACATATTTTAAAATAAAATTAATGGTATTATTGAATTTTTGATCAGAACACTTGATTCGAATTACCTACCACTGTATTTGATGTATCACATAAAAAGAGTACTGTAATAAAAATGATAAAGAGTTATCGATGCCTTGTTATCGTTTCCCTTTTTAAATAAAAATAAACATGATAAGTAAACACGTCGATCGACCGCACGTCGATTTGGCCTTTTTACAAATTTGCGCCTATTTTAGAAGTAACGATAAGAACAGGGAATATATCATGTATTTTAATTCCTTTTATATATATATATATACTGATATCAATAGATAAATACATATAAATACATTCATGTCTGATCCATTTGATAGTGCTATAGATCTGGAGGAACAACCATCATATCAGGATACTCCTGAATTCAATGAAATCAATGATTCATTATCGAACAAGTTGTTAGAGATTAACAATCTACTCAACAATTTGAACAGAAACTTGAGTTATTTAAAGGACAGTATACAGAATAAAGACTTATCAGGGAATAGTGGTCACAATGATAATGCGTCTACAAAGGTGGAGAAATTCCATAAAAACTCATCAAGTTTGATTTCTAAATTGATGCCTCTGTTCAAATCGTTGTCGTTTGACACTACTGAATTGAATGACTTGGACCCTCTGTTATTGAACAAATCACAGCTGTTTGTCAAGGATAAGCTGAATCTAAGCGTTCAGAAATCTTTGAAGCAATTCAATGACTTGCAGCAAATGTTCACTGGTTTAGATAAGAAATTGAATGAGATTAATTTACATGCGATTCAACAAGATGAAGAAGGAAGACGTTCCAACGACGCTGGTGATGATGGCAATGGTACCCAGGGTGGACAATCACGCCAGCAACTTATAATCGAATACGAGCCTATAAATGCAGAGGAACTAGAGTATCAGCGTAACCTGATAGAGGAAAGAGAAAGAGAAATTGAAAGCATTTCAAACAATGTTAGTGAAATCAATGAAATGTTTCATGATTTGTCAAACTTGGTTATATCACAGGGTGAAGTTATCGATAACATTGAAACAAACATCTACTCTACATTAAATGATACTAGAATGGCTAGCCGACATCTCGTTAAGGCTGATAAGTACCACAGAAATCAAAGAAAAATCTGCTTTTGGATACTTATAATACTCTGTGTTATAGTTTTCTTTTTAATCTTGGTTATTCTTGCTTAATTACATTATTTCTTTTTTTGCTTTATAATCTATTTTAATTTATTTATATATAAAAGGTTTTCTTTTCCTACTTAATAATATCACAAATTTCTAATACTTAATTGTCCATAGGTTCACATTACCATCATCACCAGCAGAGAGTAATTGGTTTTCACCTAACCACTTTAGACAGTTCAATTCGAAAACAGAATGACTTAGTTCATTGACTAGTAGCACCTCCCATGTTCCCTTTTTATTATCACTCTCCTTGTAGATGGCAATCTTTCCATCTGATCCACAACTGGCAATCAATCCATTACTGTTCCATTCAACACTGTATATAGCACCTGTATGAACGCTTGGCAATATAGATTCCAATATCCACTGTTCTTCTTCCTTTATACTAGATGGTAGAGCTGCATCACTAGTTTTACCCCCGTCTTCGGTATTGACCAAGTTTTTCCACACTTTCACAGATGAATCATCACTACAGTTGACTAATCTGACCAATGGTGTATCCTTCTTTTCAAAATCACAAGCCCATATGGTTCCATTGGAGTCATCCAAAGTGGCAACACAGTTCCAATCATCTGCATCGTAGTCATCCTGTTTAAACACCCTACACGTATCATCGTAACTGCATGATGCAAGCATATTCTTATATGGATGCCATTTCACATATTTCACATCCTGTTCATGTTCCTGAATGACATTAATACACTCAAATTCCTCATTGGCATCATCGGCCTCCCATATCCAAATCGACTTGTCTCTGGAACATGTTGCTAGATATAAACCATTAGGGGACCAATCTATACACTTGATCTCATTTTCATGTCCCTCGATTATAGCCATTAATTCCCAATCATTGGCATCATTGATATCTTCTAAATCTTCGTTATTAGCATCATTTCCCCAAATCGAAACGGTTGCATCAAATGAACCAATTGCAAGGGAGGGGAAATCTCCAGTGGGTTTGAATGCAACTGTACGCATGGTCTTGGTATGTGTATTATCGTCCAACACTGTTATTAACCTCTTGGTTTTCAAATTGTATAAGCGGCATGTTTTATCAGAAGAAGCAGTTGCCAATAGCGGGAGTTTGTTATGCACTGAAATGGACCAACACTTGTCCTCGTGTCCTGTGAACGAATGATCTAACTCCAACTGCACCATTATGTTAATGTATCTATATTTAGACTATATTGCTATTTATTATTAGTGTTATCAGAACTGTAATTTATGGCTCCAAATGATTTATAATCAATTCATTATGCAAAAAAAAAAATTAGTTGAAGCTGATTTTAAGAAGGTTCATTCACTCACTCGACGAAAGTAAACGGGGAAAAATTGTGTGAAAAAAGGAAATAATACCGAAATTCATTCATTTTCCTTTTTGGTTTTCCATCCCAGTACACAGAATTTTCCATTCCCATAATACATACAAATAACAAAGAGACAACAGAGAATGTCATTTCTAGTAAGAAATACAGTAAAGCCTGTATTTGCATACTCTCGTCTTACACGTGTTGCATACAATTCAGCAAAATTATACTCATCCAAGAGTCCTAATGGCTCCTCCTCCTCATCTAACGAAAATGATGACAATAACAATAAAAATAAGAACAGTCCAGATTCTAAACTTCCAGCAACTAATAATGAAAAGGATGAACTATTAGAGAAATACAGCCCGGATAAGTCTTCTAAAGTCGGCACTCCTTTAGGAGCTATACCTTCAATTGACCCAGAACTTACAAATTTGTTGAAGAAATCCAAGTACCAATATTCACCAGAGTTGAATACCAAGGAGGTTAAATATGAATTCCCTCCACCTAAATCACCTAAGGAGATACGAAAAGAGGAAATCAAGAAGAGATATGCTCCTAAATCTAAATTTAAAACCTTGTTACCTTCTTTGATAGCTGCTGGTTTAGCAAGTTGGGGTATTTTCACTTATACATATATCTATGATAAGACCGATCCGTCATCTGACAAGGATACTAGATTACTAAGACCAGACAAATTCCTCCCATATGTTATCTCTTTCAAGTACCAAATTGATGATGATCATTTTTTGATTGAACTCACAAGATCTAATAGACACACAAAATTACTAAACAATGAAAGATTATTCGACGGGAAAAATCTCTGGAGTATCGAAATCAAACAACCTGACATTAATATCGTCAGAAACTACACCCCGTTACCGTTATATGTTGCTGGTATTGACCCTGATACTAAGGAACCCCACTTGAAATTGGTTAGTGATCCTGAACAGGAGGGTAAGTTTATCATAATTGTCAAGAAATATCAAATGGGTGAATTCTCGAGATGGATCACTGGTTTAAACGTGTTGAATGAAGTTGAAATCAGAGGTCCAATCATTGAATACAAATTCCCTGGACATCCATTAGATAAATATCCAAAGAGACCTCAATTAGCCAACTTACTGTCTAAAATCAAACCAGATCCGGAATACCCCGAATCTCTTCCAAAGGCTGAAAATTTTGTTTTCTACGGTGCTGGTACAGGTATTATGCCTTTATTACAAACAATATACTCTCCAAATCCTCCAAAAGGGTTTATCGATGCTTATTTGTCAATCCACTCCGAATCCAACTTACTTGACCAGTTCAAGACCTTGAATTTCTTTGCTGAAAAGATCGGCAGAGTTAAGTTTCATTACTTAATAAGTGATAGGGGCGATAGATTAAATGCCAAACTTGTTCCAAAGCCTACGTTACCTAATTTCACAGGTGTGGGCGATATTAAGCTCTCTGAAGAAGTTTATAGAAAAAAATTATTGGCTGAAAAGAAGGAAGAAGTCAAGAGACAAATTGAAAGAGGTGCAAACTCCTCCTTCACTTCGTCTATGTCTCCATCTGCCCAGCTTTTACAAGGAGAGGAAGATGAGAAAATCCCAAGAATTGATCTCAGTAAGGTTAAACCAGACAATGCCTTTCAACAATTTAATATTTTCAGAAGACGTAAGACCACCCCCGACCCATCTTTTGCATTTGTCTGTGGTCCAGATAGTTATGTTGCATATGTTTCTGGAAGACCTGACTTGAATAACTTGGAGATGGTTGACAATGGTCCAATTGGTGGGCTATTGGCAGATAAGGGCTGGACATTGAGGAACATCAAAAGATTAATTTGAACTAGTTTGGCCATGGATCATGTATATATAAATATCTACCTTATGTTAATTTCATACTATTCAATTTCTATAGACAATAAGCGGTTGTGTATTAGTGAGTAGAAGTAAAATTGTAAACCAAAAAAAGAGAAAAAAAAAGCATTAATAAATAAATAATAGTACAGTATAACAACATAGTTACATATCAGAGCAAGACAACATCAATCAAATCATCTTCCTCCAATTCTACTTCTTCAACAGTTGATACCATGTTTAGACTCTCATCATCAAATAATAATTTCAACTTTTGGTCAGCAGGGAGTGAGGCCTTCTGTAGGTAGTATTTGGCCATATCGCCAATACTAGTTTCATTTCTAACTTGAACCATATATGAGACACCATCCTTACCCTTCATGTTAATTTTGAAATAATTCACATCAACATCTTGTGTCGCAGGTCCATTTATAGTAATTTCGGCGTCAAAGTCATCATCATTAATGGTTGTATCCGCAGCCTTTAATGCATTCAACTGGTCTTGATCGTACAAGACCAGAATCTCTGATCCATCAGTCACGTCCGTGATATCAATAGTATCTGTTGGTTCTAAAATCAAGTCAGCAAATGATAATTCAATAGGTAATGCATCTGGCAATTTTGACCTCACCAAGTACAACTCAATTAATTCCTGAACAGCGATATTATTCTTAATTATCAAAGCAACGGTATCGCCCGACGGTCCCTTCAATTTCAATGTGATATCTGTATCTTCATCTCCTATATTTACACTCAGATTACTAGATTCATCTATGGAGTTTATCCCCGTGGCTAAATTCTTCAATCTTTTAGCCTCATCTTCTGTGGTAATAGTTAATTTAAGATCATATCCATTTCCTTCATCATTGAGAGTCAATTTTCCAGTCTTTGAAAATGTGAGAACATGACCGATTCGTAGCACTTGAGTCATTATAAGGTTTAAATCTTCAATAAAGACAACCAATTTCGATTGCAGGGCTCTGAAAGCGGGATCATTTTTTTGTGAATCAGTGGCTAAATTCTCAACTATCTTAGCAATAAGTCTTTCAAAAGTAACATGCCCCTTCACCTGCAGTATAAAAGATGTATGAAAATAACCAGGAACAAAAATGGACGAGTTTGTGATAAAGGGAACATTTTTAATGTTCATTTTCTTCCCATTGACCGTGACTAGTCGATGCATTACCACCTCCTTATCTCTGTCCCCTGATTCGACGGAATCCTCTTTAGCCTTTTGCAAAACAGAGTTCACTTCAGTTCCCAAATCCTCAATAAACGTATCTCTCTTCTCCACATTATTATTATTATTATTATAATTATTCTTCTTTTTCTGTTTTATTGGTTCATGTATACGTTGTTTATTCACAGAGTTAGAGATGGAACCCGAGCTTAACCCCAGAATGGAAGAGAGTTCATCGTCAACTTTAGAGGAAGACTCAGTTATAGCAGATGAGGAAGAGGTTGAGATGCTCTTTTCAGCAGTTAATATTTCAAGTTCATCATCATCAATAACTGATTCTGATTTCATACTATCTGAATTAGGAGACAGCACCTCCTTTGTTGTTTTTCCATTCGATGAGCTGGACTTTGATTTCTTCTTCTTTTTTTTCTTTTTAGGAGGTGCAAGATTGTCAAATGGAGACACTCCAAAGGCGAAAAAGTCATCCTCAGCTTTTGCAATTGACCGTTTATTCTCCTCTGTCATTACAGAGAATGGTTTGTTTGTTTTCAATAATATAGGATCTAATATTTGTGTAGTTCAAAAACACATTAATAAGAAAACATTATTTAGAATTTACTGGTAATAATATGTCTATATATATAAATGTAACTGAGAAAGTCGTGCGATGAACAATATCCGACATGTAACACAGCCTTGACAATTTTGTGATTGTCAAAATTGAAAAATTGCTTGTTTGATTGTCAATAAACTGGTGTGATAAGATTGAATAGAGGGACCTATTAAAGAATCGTGTCATCGTAATCTATCACCGATCATCACCCGAAAGGATGTCATATATGTTAGCTAGACCATTGGTTAAAAGAACAGCTAGGAAGTTTTATTCCACTGTGGTTGGGGGTTCAACTGTTGAGACAGTTGAAACTGTTCCTCTTATCACAGATCCCAACTACCATATTCCAGAGAACTCCACCATTTTCAGTGGTATCCAACCAACAGGTACTTTCCATTTAGGTAACTATTTTGGTGCTACAAGAAACTGGAGTGATTTACAAAACAAAATCAGGGATGAAAATATAAATTCAAGGTTGCTTTTCTTCGTTGCTGATTTACATTCGTTGACCGTTCCTCAGAATTATCAACTTCTTCAACAGCAACGATTGGAAGCATTTGCTTCATTAATAGCATGTGGTATTGACCCACATCAAGCAACTTTATTTTACCAATCACAGATCCCGGAACATTCTCAACTACAATGGATTTTGTCTTGTTTCACAGGTATGGGTATCTTAAATAGAATGACTCAATGGAAATCCAAGGCCAGCTTAAACGATAATGCAAATATATCAAATGAGTTGGGAAAGGTTAAATTAGGTCTTTTCTCATATCCTGTGTTAATGGCATCTGATGTTTTACTTTACAACAGTACCCATGTTCCAGTGGGACTTGATCAATCACAGCATTTAGAGCTAACAAGAGAAGTGGCTGAAGCCTTCAATAAACAAACCAACTCACATTTCTTTAACATTCCAAAGACACTATTAGCTCCAACTAAAAAGATCCTCTCTTTGAAAAACCCTGAAAAGAAGATGTCTAAAAGTGATCCAGAAGAGAATTCAAAAATATTCATCACCGAGACTCCGGAACTCATTAGAAAGAAAATCTACAAAACAACTACCGATTCAATAGATGGAAAACTCACATTTGACCCAGTCAACAGACCAGGTATCTCCAATTTATTGACGATCTTGACGGCTGTTAGAAGATGTAAAATAGAAGACTTAGTCCCAGAAGTGGAAGATCTTTCGAAGAAGGAATTGAAGGATTTGGTGGCCGATGAGTTAGTTAAGGATCTAGAAACCCCAAGACTCAAGTATGAAGAATTAATAAAGGACAAGGAGAATTTGGAAAAATTAAGCGTTACTGGAAGGGATAAGGCTAGAGAGATAGCAAGCAAGAACTTGAAGGAAATTATGAAAATAGTTGGTATGGCACAAATTTGATGATTTTTCTGTACATATATATGCATTAAACTGCCTACCCTCCATTACTGTATATAGAATACATAAATGTTTATTATTATTGTTCTTATTATTTTAATTTTTTGTGACAATTATACAAATAAGTCACATATATATTATAATGTACAAAGAAATTGCAGTTAAAGACACTGCACTGCTTATTAGAAAAAAAAATATTACAAATTAAATTAAGTCATCATCGATCAAACCAATTGAGTCTCCGTACTGTTGTAACACCCTTTGGACCTCTCTGTATTTGGAACAGCTTAAGATCAACTCACCCAGCAAGTCCTTCTTCACAATACCACAGATTGTATCATCCATGTCTAAGAAGAGTTCCTGGAAAACCTCAACCAATCTACTCTTTAAATTCAATTCACTTAGTCTTTGAACATAGATGACCAATGAACCCTTGAAATTCTTGAAATCATTCAAATATTTATAAATTGTAATCTTATTTTCAAGATGATTTAGAGAAATCACAGTTTCCAAATTTTCATACCCTTCTCTCATTAACATCACTTTGGAAATCTTACTGAAGAATCTTCCCTTACCCTTTCTTAGAATCTCCTCATTAGTGTTAGCCTCCAAATAGCCCATCAACGAGTCGGATCCATGGGCCAAGTTACCTGTAGAATCCCAATACTGCGAACCAAATGCCCACCACGAATCACTGATCAAGGACCATGAATTCATGTCACTATTAAATAAGTATCCGTTACCATTACTTAAAGTCACAATTGGAATACCAGTAGCCGTGATAGAGCACACAGTAAGGTTTTCAGATCTAGTTAACAAATCGCCATTGACAAATATCAGACCATTCTGATCAACAGAGTTAACTAAATTAGTACTGATGGAACCATTCTGTTGGGTGGAAGAAACCTCAAATTGACTGTTTCTGTAAATTGGTTGAAGTAATGGATATAGAGACGTTGGTTTGAAAATAGACTTATAATGCAGAAGGTCCCAAACATACAATTCACCAATACTCGTCACAGCCATCAAATACTGACCTTTAATCTCAAGAAAAGACAAAGGAGAACCAAGAATTATTGGAGGTAAAATTCTTCTACCAGAGTCTGAATAAGTAATAACTTGGCCATTAGTTGTAGATAATGCCCAAAAGGAATCAGCACCTGTGGCTAAATGAACTTTATGTGGGATAAAGTCAACGAAAAGCTGCCTTTTATGATCATCGGTTATCTTCTTCTGAAGAGCAATTCTAGTTGGTTGTGACTCATGGCCGTTACCGTTTTGAATTTCTAAAGTGATGGAGTCATCATCAGGAGCCTTTTTGACGAGAGTGCTTTTCACTGTAGGAATTGATATACGCAAGTTACTGAAGGACACTTGAGGGTTTAACACCACAGAACCAATATATTCGACATTTTCCAGTTCCTTCTTCTTCTTTTGGGAGACTTGATTCTCTGTGACAGCATCAGCATTTTGTTCATCTTTCTTAACCTTTTTAGCAATCTTATTTGATAAATCTCTAGGAACTTTACGAGAAGGACCATCAATCTCAGGGGCAACCAAAGGTCTTTTCTTTGGCTCGGCAGCAGGGGCTGCAGTCTTACCACTACCAGAGAGTAATGTAGGTTGTATACGCTTCTTACCATTTTTTGATGGTTCCTTAGATGTCGATAGGCCCTGCTTAACTGGTTGTTGTGCTTTAGTTGGAGAAGACGAGGAAGCTTTCTTGACGTGCTCATCCTCCTTGCTTTCTTGGGGAGGAGAGGGGGTCCCCTTAGTAGCAGGCTTTCTCTTTTTCTTATTTGATGTGTTGGGGGCTTCGGTATCTGCTTCCAAATCAATAATTATCTTTTTGTCATTGGCATTTGATTTGCTTTCTTTTGGTTCGATTTTGACATTCTCCCTTGATTTATTGTTTTTATCCTTAGATTGGTCTTTACCATCAGAAGATGAATCCTTTTTATCCCTTTTCACAACCTTGGTAGTGGCCCTTTCCCTTTTACCACTGTCTTTATTATCCTTTATGTCTTTTTTCTCCACTTTTGGAGCCAAGAGCTTTTTTATTTGCACTGGTTTCGGTTTACTCACTTGTTTTGTTTTCCATTCATCCCTTATAGGGGTTTCAGCTTCTATATATTTCCCAGTAACTTCTTCTAGATTCACTGTTCCACAATCTGCATCATCTAATGGAACAACCTCTCCTAATTCATTGTCAGTGAACATTCCCAGCAGCAATTCACCGGCCGTTGTAGTTATGAAAAGTAATTTACCATCAATACTCCAACAAATATCTTGAATAGCATTTGCACTAACTTCATTAGCTATTATCAAAGGTGCACTTGCAGATGTATTCCAGATGACGATAGTGGAGTCATATGATGCAGTTGCTAGTATATAGTAATACTTTCCTGTATTTGAGGAATAGTCAGAGGACTTGGTGTTTAGAGTGTTTTTGTAAACACAGGGAGAAAACTGGGTCATTGTAGATTTAAAACCTTGTCCAACAAACTTATACCATTCATTCCACTCTTTAGATTCACTTGGATGTGGGTTATTCAACATTGAAACCATGGCAATCTTCCCCTTGACGGTATTAGGGAAACTGAAAACACGGTCATCTCTTGTCCATGACACTTTTCTCACGGTGGCTTTATTCAGTTTAGAACTGGTGATCAACCTGTCGAGTTTTTGGGCAATTTTATATTTAAATACTCTACCTTGATCTGCATCATTTTCTAAATGGTATTCCAATATGTTCACTGTTTTGTCATCACCCAATGTCAATAGGTACTTATTTGAGCTTCTATCAAATGTGATACCCTTCACTGGGACACTTGAATCGACACCTTTTTCAACGGGATCAATTTGATGAAGGTGTAATGTTGTAAGGATTTTTCTATAAAACACATCATAAATAATAACTTCATTGTTCATTGAACTGAAGGCTAACAATTGATCATCTGCTGACCAACTGAAATCCAACAAAAGTCCATTGACGTGTTTGAATATTTGTTCAACTTTGCATTTCTGTGGGTCTTCAGGGTTTTCCACAATGTAAACTTCACCGTTTTTATACACTGCAGCCAACATGCTCGAGCTTCTACATAAATTTGCATATTTCAATGATGTGATTTTACTTCTGCTTCTTATACCAACAATATTCACAGGGGTTTGGGCCCTTTCCAATTTAGATTTATTGATTGTTGGTAATGGTTTCACTTTATCTGATGCAAGAGTGACGAACTCCTCCTGCTTATCTGACGATTCAGCGTCATGATTACCATTACCATTGGCATTGACATTGGAATTTCCCTTACCATTCTCCATCTTTGATCCCTTAGAGGCATCCTTTTTATGAGAATCTTTTGGTTCCTGAACTTCCTCGTTGTCTGATGATGGAACCAGTTCTAAAAACTGATCCATTGACCTTATTGAAATATTACCATCTGATCCAGCAGTAGCCACAAATGTGTTTGTTGAATTCACCGAAACAAAATGAGACGCTGAATTGGAAAATGAAGCACTCAACAAGTACATTTTTTGCCTTATATAGTTTTTGCTTTGTTTCGTTGTTCTATGTTGTCGTGTCTTGTCCTTGCACCGTGTACTTTCCTCCTAATAATGTGAAAAAAAAAGAGTATTTTTAATTGAATAAGAAAAAAAAAAGGGGAAGGGGGCAGGGGAAGAAGAAGTAAAGAATAACAAATAGATGATTAGTATTTGATGTTGTAATTAACAATTGATGAATGATCTTCTCTGGGTAGTTTAATATCCTAGCTTCCAAGTATATTATTGTGTTGTGTAGATCAAATTTAAATGCATTTCCCATTTCCCATTTCCCTTTTCCTTTTTGCATTGAAGATATGCTGTCAATTTATTGTCACGTGTCAAATAGAAGAAAAAATTTTAGAAGAGAGGCGCTCTCTTCAAATAATCGTTCTGGCCTGACATTGAAATCAATGGAAATTGACTAATATATGGATGGGTTTACACACACACACATATATATATCAAAGGAACTTAGAAAGTACCTATTATTACATAGCTCAGCATTCAATCAAGAGGTGTCAGTTAATTAGATATATACTGCCTGTGTGTGTGCATAAAAATAAGAATAACAGATAATACTTGATATTTGAACAACTTTTTTTTTTTCAATTTGGTTACATATACATAATAGAAGGAGAATGGCATCAAATAACGAATTTATAAGTGAATCTGGTTCTGATCTGACAGAATATTGGATCGACTGGTTTTTAGGAAGTCGTGGCAATGAATACTTTTGTGACGTTGACATTGAATACATAACTGATAGATTCAATTTGACTGGGTTGAACCAATATGTGGATCGTATCTCCTTACTAGTGGACATAATAACAGACAGAACACAGATCAATGAAAACCAACCAGAACAGACAAGAACCAAGTTAGAGGAAAGCGCAAAGTTTCTCTATGCTCTGATCCATGCTAGATATGTCATCACACTTAGAGGTTTGAACAAAATGTTGGAAAAATTCAGAAATGCTGACTTTGGGTACTGTCCAAGAGTTCACTGTAAGTTGACCCATTTACTACCTGTTGGTCTCAGTGACATTCCAAGACAATCATCAGTGAAACTTTACTGTCCAAACTGTGAGGACTTGTATAACCCAAAATCATCAAGACACGCAGCCATTGATGGTGCCTTTTTCGGTACCTCTTTCCCAGCCATGTTTTTACAGACCTACCCTGAATTTGTCCCAGTGCATAACGTCGACATTTACACCCCTAAGATATTCGGTTTTCAAATCCATGACTCTGCAAAATTAACAAGATGGAGAATATTGCAGAAGGAGAAGGGTGTCAAGGTTCTGGAGGTTGAAAATGTCGAGCATGGGAAGGACACCCCTGGTGGATACGCTGATCCCGTTGATGCTATTGAAAATACTAAAAAGTCTACAAAGAGACAAAAATGATAAATCTAATATTTTAACCTTTTGCATCTACAACTACAACTACAACCACAATATGCATATCACCATATGTTACTCTAATCATACTAATATAACCTTAAACCATATCACATCACTTGGGCAATGTATGTATGAAATTTTCAATTCTGGTGGGTTATACTATATAAACATTTCCCATCCACACTCTCCCACAACTTAGTCTTCTCTTTTATTTTTATATTATATTCTTTTGTCGTCTTCTTTTTTCTATGTATCATATAAATAATGACCTTTTCTTCTATACAATAGATTACTACTGTAATTACATGTTGTAGTCGTACTAAAAATAAAATGTCCCTCATTTTTGATGCCGCGCCTGGTTTTTGTGGGATTGCACACAGGGATAATTGAAATACGGTCTATACAGATAGACAGATAGACAGAGACTATGTTTGGATTCTTTCAATTGAGTCACATACATAGTTAATTTCATTTCAAAGTTATCAATCTATGATGAACTAGATAAGTGTATTTTACTACTTCTTATTTATCCCCTTTCTTTTGTTTCTCTTCAAATAAAATAGAAACGTACTCACAATGTCTATCGAAGGAGATACCCAGATCATCGAAAACCCAGACGAAGTCCATATTGAACCACCCTTATCTTCCGATGGCATTAACATTATCAAATTGTCAAAATTCTACAATCAGGATTCTGTCGAATCACAACATATATCGAAGGTTCTTCTAATACTAAATCAGGAGATTAAAGTGCCACTGGAGTTCTTCAGGGACCTTTGGAACATGTCCAAGTTGAAAGTGTGCGCCGATGGTGGATCTACTAGACTATTGCACTTTGCAGAAAAACATGGTTTACAAGAAACATTGATCCCAGACTACATTGTTGGTGACTTGGATTCGCTATCGCCATCGACTAGAGAGTACTATTCCTCCAGAGGAGCCAAAATCAAACAACAGTCTTCACAATACTATGCAGATTTGGCCAAGTGTATTGCTGTGATTAATTTGACCTTAAACGAGCCTGATCTTGATTTAATCCACAATTGCGATGATTACGATGGTTTGACAAAACTCGAAGATGAATACATTTTGAACAAAAAGGAAAAGAAAGCACATTGGAAAAATGCAGCACTGATCACATTTGGTGCCATTGGTGGAAGGCTTGATCAGTCAATTGCTACTATTTGTAAAATCTCACAGTTTTCCTCAGAGAGGCCGAATCTGCAGTTCATGTTACTTAATGCTGAATACTCCGAAATGATTTTGGTATTGAAAAAGGGGAAGAACTTTGTCCAATTGAATAAGAATGAGTCCATTAATGGGCAAATATCTCAGAATAGACTTCATTATTATGACGATGGAGTCAATGAAGTTTCAAGAGAAACACCCCATTTAAGAAATATTGGTTTATTACCCTTGATAAGACCGGTAACCCTGAGTACACATGGTCTTAAGTGGGATGTTGTTAACTGGGAGAGTGCTATGTATGATAAGGTCAGCTCTAGTAACTTGATTGTCGGTGACAATGGTTTTTATGTGGACACATCGGATATTATGTTTATAAATATAGAGTTTTAATTCAATAAATACAGGGAAATATGTAATAAATAACTAAAAGTATCCTTAATCACTGTTACTATATACATAAGGAAAACTATTTAAAACATATATAAAGAAACTAATTTAAAAACGGAGAAAAAACAAATAAAAAACGAAAACAAAATCAAATGTACTTGCCATATAATTGTGTGAATATGAATAACATCAAACGAAAGATCTCAATTAATTTTAAATAAAGCATCAGTGTTCATCTGGTTAACAAATTGTTCTAAAGTAATATCGTGTTCTCCGTCGGGTGGAACTGTGAATCCAGAAGAATCAACAGAGGAAATGCTTTCAATAATGCCTCCATTCTTGATGCCATCTATTCCAATCGAATCAACAAATGAGTTAGTGAATGGATGTAAAACAATGCCTTCCTTTCCTGCCATGGTGTTATCTTCATCCCTTGTATCATTAGTTCTAGATGAACCATTCGTAAACATTCCAGAGTCATACGACAACCCGGAGTCCCTTGATCTACCGCTGACACTGGATCCGGTGACAGATTCAATAGCTGGACTGGAATCGTTAGTGGAATTTGTATGAGCACCTTCGTATTGATGACGTTTAGGTGGGCTTGGATTGGTAGCGTAACTAGTGTAATTACGTGAACTATTCATTGTATCATTAGCATTATTATTATTATGTTGAGTTTGGTTCGGAGGAGGAGTCTCAAACGAACCGTAATTCAACAATTCATAACCCTTTGAAAGTTTTGTGAACTGTTCTGAGTCAGCAGCCAGTGCTTCCATGAAAAGATCATCATTTTCATACACAATGTCACTCATACTACCATCAGGTAAATTCAAATCCTTCATAACATTAAGGTCGTTAATAACTTGTTCTAAACGTTTCGCTTCATCTTCATCATCAGAACTTTCTTCTGCTTTAAACGGACTACGGTCATCATTCATAATGCCTTCATTATGAATGGCCCCTACAGTGGCATTTTGTTGTTGTGATGATGAAATACTTGTCTCATATGTTGGTGGATGAATGGTGTGGTGAGAATTGTACTTAGCAGATGGAGTGAGGATAAATCTCTGAAATTGTTCTTCATTAGAGCTCTTGAAATAGTTGACAAAAACCTTAATCAAAACAGAATTTCTCCAACATGAGAAACATGATTCCTTCAGTGTTGTGCAGAGAAAATAGTACTCCTTTATATAATGGAATAGTAAAACTAAGAATTGATCATTTGAATAATGCTTTCCTAAATCAACATTTAACCAATTCAACACCACAACAGAATCAGTAGAGTTACTCATACCTCCTAAGATAACCTCGAACTTCAAACTAGATGATGTAAAATTCTTTAAAAAGATAGAAGTAATCCACAAAATCGACTTTTGAAATTCATTAGAAATTCTTTTAAGCAAAAATATATCCAATTTATCGGAAAAAGCTTTAATATTCTTGTGTCTTGGGGAGTCACCATGCAGTGTTTCATTTTCACATGCATAGACACAATAATCATAAGACATCTTGAACGAAATTAATGCATGCTCCGTAGCCTTGATGGCAAAATTAGTTCTTGCATCAACGTTGGCACTATCTTCGTTTAAGAAAAGTAGGTAATTCAAAGTGCAAACAACAGATGATAAAATCATTCTTATTTCAAGCTTTTTAACTTTAGGGATATTGAATATTTTCTCTATTGGATCTTCAACGCTTAAATGACCCTGTATTTCGGTTAAGTTTAATAATTCATTGTTGGCAGGTATTCTTGTATTCAAAAACACTTCAATTTTATTAATCAAATTCTGAAAGTTAGATTTCTTAGCAGAACCATCCAAACTGTTACATATGGTCATAGACTCTCTAATATATTTGACAGCCTCGTTAGCTAATGCGACATCTTTATTGATACAGTTTTCAGCTATAATTTTTTTCAATGCTTGCCCGGTGATATCAACAGGCAAACCTTTATTGAAATCTTCAATTAATTTGGAGTCTGATGTTTTTAACTTGGGCAATTTAACATCGAATTCATTGGCAATGATTAAGGGTGAACCAAATTGGAATGAATTAATAGCGTCTAAAAACAAAATCTTGTAATAAATTCTTCTCCAAATATTCTTTTCAGAATCCTCCTTGAACATATTTGGGAAAAGATCAGGATCTCTATTACCGCCGATGATTCTAGTCATTTGTACCAATATACTGGTGGCGATTGAACTTTCTTGGGATTCATCATTTAGTTCTGGTGAATAAGTATTGTATAACTTTAGGTATAAAAACACCTGAACAGTTCTGATTGTAACCTTTTTGAAAGCACTTTCTGATCCAGGCATACTGAGAATTAAATTCTTCGCCCACACAACATATTCTTCATCAATTGATATATTTGCCTTGATCATCATCGCAAGATTGTCGTTTTCAATCAATGTAACATCTTCATTGAAATCAGAGACATTAACAGCCAAGTAACCTAGTCTTAACACAATCAATAGTAATGATATAATAGATGCATTTTGAACATGTGTAAGAACTAATTTTGACTTTCCCCTATGATCAGTGGTTAGAGTATATGTCATTTCTTCTCTAAATGTGGTTTCATCTATAAATGGCAACAGGTAATAAACATGATTGAAAAAGTTGTCCACTAATGCTTGTATAACAAACATTGGTGGCAATTTTTTGTTAATTGTATCTAGGATGTTTAACATTAGAGTGTATGTCTGGTTTTTATCTGACTCTATACCCATAACAAGATAAGATTGCCTCGTGTGATCATTTTCGAGATGGCAAGCATCAACATCTGTGCCCAATGAATAGTTAACTATTTGTGGATGATTCTCTGCCATGTTTACACTGCTAGTATCGACTTTTACTCTCTGTGCATCCAAGTATTGATTGTATTCCCTCAAATGTCTGCGGAAGTATTTATCAAATAAACCAGACAATTCCTCATCACCTGATATCAAGGTCATGTAGGAAGTGCTCGCAGCATGGAGAATGTAATTTTCCTTAACCACCAGTTTATCAAACTTGTTTGAAAGAGAAACAACTGGGTCATCAGATTCACTTTCATCATATGGACTTCCCGTAGGAAGGTGGTTCATCACTGAGGGCAAATCGTTGTAAGCACTAATATCAATGTTATTAAGTTGAAGAACCTTTTCTAATTTATTGATTCTCATCTTGAGTCTTATAATTTCATTTGTCAATTGAACATTTTTCCCACTTTCAGTCTGTGGAGAGGCATACTTACACCTTGTCTCACAGTTGTTCTTTATACAGCTTGTACATGGTTTCTGTCTATCACATTTCATTTTCTTCTTTCTGCATGGTTCACAAGAAGTTGGAATTCTATTCCTGGTCTTTCTGACCCGATTCGTTCCTGTATCTGCTAACATGGCCGTCTTTTTGATCCAATTTGTAAGCCCGGTACAGATAGCGATACATATACTGCCCTTTATAGACCATTCGTAAAAGAAATCAATGAGGGCAAATGTCAAATAGTAAAGATCAAAAAAACATGTAATAGGATCGTGCCTTTTTACGCCATCCATTGTTCGGAGATGAGTGCTTATCTCCACCTCATCTCAGGCTGTGCACAAGTGGAAGATTTAAAAAATATCCGGTATATACTGCTTAGCTAATACCTATGAACATCTACTTTTTAGTTTTTTTTATATATAATAAGAGAGGGGGTATATATTGATTGAAACAAATCACCATCTAACTATAAAAGAAAGAGGGAAAGAAAGAAAGAAAGAAAGGACAAAAATAAAATAATTATATATGTAAAAATATAAACATACAAAAAAAAAGGGGGGGGGGGTAGATAGTAAAAAACTAAAATAAAGTAAAATCAAATAAAAAGAGAATAAAGACCAATTAGCTCACCCAAACAAGAAAAAAACGACAACTATACAAAAAGGATTAAAGAACGAAGATACACATTTTTAAAATTATTGATTTATATTAATGCTTTGCTAATTAGCCAGACTAGTATTCTTCTTCTTCATCTGGGTATGAATCAGCACCCAATTCAACATAATCTCTTTCCAAAGCGGCCAAATCTTCTCTAGCTTCTGCAAATTCACCTTCTTCCATACCTTCACTGACATACCAGTGAACGAAGGCTCTCTTCTTGTACATCAAGTCAAACTTAGCATCAATCTTTTGCCATGCATCAGCAATAGCAGTAGTATTAGATAACATACACACAGCTCTATTGACATCGGCTAATTCAGAGTCTGGGGTTTGTGTTGGCTTTTGGTAACAGATACCAATCTTGAAACCAGTTGGGCACCAGTCAACCAATTGAACAGTCTTCTTGGACTTGATGATAGAAACGGCGTTTTGAACATCTCTGTTAACAACGTCACCTCTGTATAATAAACAGGTAGCCATGTACTTACCTAATCTTGGATCACACTTAACCATTTGATTACCTGGTTCAAAACAAGCTGCAGTAATTTCAGCAACAGAGTTTGCTTCATGTGTGATTCTTGCCTTGGAAATAACTGGAGCATATGAAACCAATGGGAAATGGATTCTTGGATATGGCACCAAGTTAGTTTGGAATTCGTTTAAATCAACATTCAACGAACCATCGAATCTCAAAGAGGCAGTCACAGATGAAACAACTTGAGCAATTAAAGTATTCAAATTGTTGAAAGATGGTCTGACAATACCCAAGTTTTTACGGCACATATCGTAAATGGCCTCGTTATCAACCATAAATGTACAGTCGGCATTTTCTAAAGTTGTGTGGGTAGTTAAAACGGTGTTGTATGGTTCGACAACCGAGGTGGTGACTTGTGGTGCTGGGTAAACAGCAAACTCTAACTTTGCCTTCTTACCGTAATCGTTGGAAAATTGTTCTAATAATAGAGAACCTAAACCAGAACCGGTACCACCACCCAAGGAGTGAGTGAACAAGAAACCTTGCAGACCGTCACATTGATCAGCCATCTTTCTGACTCTATCATTGATATCATCTAATAAGGCTCTACCAACAGTGTAATGACCTCTGGCGTAGTTGTTTGCTGCATCTTCTTTACCGGTGATTAATTGTTCAGGGTGGAACAAATTCTTATACTTACCAGTTCTAACTTCGTCAACGACATTTGGTTCTAAATCGACATATAAGGCTCTTGGAACATACTTACCAGCACCAGTTTCAGAGAAGAAAGTTGAGAAACCTTCTTCTCCTCCCTTTGGCTTGTCTAAACCTTCTTGTAGGTAACCATCTGGTGTAATACCGTGTTCCATGGTATATAATTCCCAGCAGGCATTACCAATTTGACAACCAGCTTGACCAACTATATAAAAGTGATTACAAATAGTTAAAAACCCACGTATTGTTAGTATTTCATTCTGCTGTATTCTTTATATGATATGATATATCTAGTGTAAGAGGGCAATTGATCAAAACATTTTTATTATTTTGGTTTATCAAGTAAGCATCATTGATCTCGCTTGCAAAACGTATGGGTACATACCGTTAACTGAAATAACTTCTCTCATTATGATGACTATTTAATAATTGTAGAAGTGATATGATTTGTGTATGTATGATGAAGAGTATCAAAGTGTTGTATTAACAGAGTTAAATGTTGATTGTTTTGTTTTTGTTTTTTTTGTGATCTTTTTTTTTGTTTGTTTACAAATTTCTCAATTTGTAGAGAGAGAGGGCCTCCCCCCATAATAAACGTCCAGCAATAAAAAAAATTACGCGTCGCTCTATTCAAAGGCGGGTAACACTTTGAAAAAATTTGATTGAACTGGTGCACGGATGTTATGACCCATCTCTTCGGTACATAAATATGGTGTAAATTATAAGACAATCTTTAATCACTTTTCTGACAACATATTGGCCCCCAGTCAGAATTGTTTACTTACTGATACTTGATTAGTAATTTGCAGTCAAATATTCATATGTGCATGTACAGCTTATGATTCTTGTAAATAGCCTAAGGTTTGGATAGGTGAAGTTTTCTGGTCGCAAAAAGAAGGGAGCAGAATGATCAATTTACTTCAATCGGATTACTTTATTTTTATTCTGTTTCTTTTTCTCCAATTCTTATGATTTAGACTAGGCAATAAAGGGTTATTATAAGGGAACAAATAAAAGATAAAAAGTGTGTTTGTAATTAGGGCTATGTTGACTCAAATATTTCCAAACATTTCCGAAAAAGGGAATCTATAAAAGGGGATTTAGTAAATTTCATTTACAGCTGTCTAAAACCATATCCAACATGACGTGGGACCATCTTATGATGCAGATCAAGATCATCATATTTTTACTGGTCCCATTTTGAGTACGGGTATTGCTGACCCGCTATCTCCAACATTGATCTGTTATGTACACTGTCTAAAACCTAAATTAACTGCTCTCTCAATCAATTACTTTAATTGGTATTTAATCTGTTTGCTTTCCTAACCTTTTATTTACATGTTATTATACTTTACAATATTATAAAGGTTTTACTGTATATGCAGAATGATTTCTTTATCAAAGATGCATTTGCTTTGGGTTATTGCTACCTTATGTGTTGGTGTATTTTCACTGAGCACTATTGAAGATGATTTCGATCATTATGATGAGAGTACTGAAACATACTATTATCAGGCTTCCAGAAAATTAATTACTACGAAATACAATGAATACAACAAATTTTTTAATCAGCCGTATGTTGCCAATGGGTTTATTGGTTCGAGAATCCCAAATTTAGGGTTTGGTTTCACATATGATCAAAATGAAAATTCCACTAGTTCATTCCTAGATAACGGTTGGCCATTGTTCAATAAAAGATATGCTGGTGCTTTCGTGGCCGGTTTCTTTGATGCTCAGTCTAATACCACAGGTACAAATTTCCCGGAACTACTAGACAATGGAGGTTACGAAAGTGTTATAAGTGCTATTCCTCAATGGACTGACTTGGTGTTTGAGTTAGAGTTTGATGGAAGCACCTACTCCCTAGACCCTAGATTGACCAATGATACATTATCTATTGGAAATATCTCCAATTATATGCAAGAATTAAATATGGCTAATGGTATTGTTACCACTAGTTACACTTGGTTAAACTTGATTGATTTCGAAATTTCAGTTGTTGCTTCCAAACATCAGAGAGAATTGGGTTTGCTCAATGTCCAATTATCTACAGAGTATAATAGCACTTTAAAACTTTCTGTAGTTGATAAGTTAGATTTCGCAACTTCTCAAAGATGTTCTTTGAATACAACAGGTTCCGAATCCAATAACAGTGCTATATATATTGTTGTAAACCCTGAGGGTGTTGAGTCTCCTGTATCTGTTTATTCTGTTCTTGATATTGAGGGTAATTATACAGAAGAACGAATCAATGATACATTATCGACTGTTGTCTCTATAGGAGGCGATATTTATCTCGATTCTTTCAACCCAGCAAATATTACCAAATATGTTGGTATATATTCTCTAGATACTCTTCCATCAGCTAATTATCTTGAGAATAGTAAAGATATAGCTATCTCATCATCGAAGAGTTCATACCATAAATTATTAACCGATCATGTATCATCCTGGGAAGAGCTTTGGTCAGATGCAAGAGTGGAAATTGAAGATGACCCATTTTTAACTTTGGCCGCTGAAGCTAGTATATATCATTTATTAGCTAATACAGGAGATGAATCTTATGGGGTGGCCAGTGCAGTCAGTGTGAGTGGTTTGAGTTCAGATTCATACGCTGGAATGGTATTCTGGGATAGCGACTTATGGATGTTGCCTGCTTTGCTTCCGGTTGCCCCAAGTGCTTCCAGCTCAATATTCAGGTACAGAGCATCACTTTTGGACCAGGCAATCGAGAATGCAAAAACCAATGGATTTACTGGAGCTGCATATTCTTGGACCTCTGGTAGATTTGGTAATTGTACAGGCACTGGGCCTTGTTTCAATTACGAGTATCACATCAACGTTGCTATTTCATATTCAATCTGGAAATTGTATTTGAGTGGAGCAATCCCTGAGGATGATTTCAGGTTATATGGATGGCCTGTCATTGCAAATATAGCAAACTTTTTATCAGAGTATGTTACCTGGAATGAGACAATGGGAAAATACACTACTCATAATTTAACCGATCCAGATGAGTATGCCAATTTTAAGAACAACGGTGCCTATACTGCAGTAGGTATATCACAAGTTATGAAATGGGCCTTATCACTTGGTCAGCATATTGGAGTAACAAGTTCCAAGTGGGAAAGCATTATGAAAAATATGTATCTACCAGTGTCTAATGACAAAGTGACTTTGGAGTTTGATACTATGAATTCGACCGTTCAAATTAAACAGGCTGATGTTGTGCTAATTCCTTATATCGATGATGATGATGACGCTTTCAGGAAGTACTTTAATTACACACAAGAGAGGGCTTATAATGATTTGCTCTATTATTCTGAACACCAGTCTTCTCAAGGTCCGGCTATGACTTTCCCAGTATTCTCTGCAGTCACCCAAAAATTGAACGGCTTCGGATGTGGATCCCAAACATATTTGCAAAAATCTGTTGAACCATTTTTAAGATTTCCATTTGCGCAAATGAGTGAACAAAATAATGATGATTATGATACCAACGGTGGTACTCACCCCGCTTTCCCATTCTTAACTGGTCATGGTGGTATTTTGCAATCGTATTACTATGGTTTAACAGGATTGAAATTTGGATATAACATGTCTTCTGATGGTGAAATTCAAAGAATTTTACATTTTGATCCAACCTCGCTACCAATCTTCAATGGGGACTTCCACATTTGGGGATTCAAGTATCTAGGAGAATCAATTGATATCACCATCTCTGATTCAAATGCCACTTTGACTAGCAATGGTAAAACCAGTAACTCAATTTCAATTTATGTGCCTTCAAGAAACCCAGATACTGGATACCACAATTTGAAACCAAATAGTAGCTTGACATTTGCCCTATACGAAACAGAGCAGAACTTTGTGAATTCATTAACAGAATGTTACTCTTACGTTTATAACGTTACAGAAAGTAAATACGGTGATGTTGTTGAAGCCATTACTGATGGTGACAATTCGACTTCATGGCAGGCAATTGACAAAGATTTCCAATCTAGGGTTGTGATTGATTTGATTTATAATTCGTCTTTCTCGAGTGGAGTTCTTGTTTGGGGAGTCAGACCTGCCTCCAACTTTTCAATTTCCATAATTTCTGACAATGAGTTCAGTGATTTAGATTATTTAAAGGATACTGATGATAATATGATAAATATCATTAATGACCAGCATGTTGAAATTTCATCCCCTTTTAATGCAAGCGATGTTGAGGTTCGTATAGAAGCTCTGAACTATACCACTTTCAATCTAACATCAACTTACTCTAGTAGATATATTGTATTAGATATTTTTGGTGTTTTAGATGATGATGATGATCAAAGTGGTGGACAAATAGCCGAATTTGTCCTATTTGAATGATTATATGCCCTTTTACTCCCTGCCTCTTTTTACTTTTTTTATTTAGTTGTCTTCTTCTCTCGTTCTCCCTGTTTTCCTTCAAAATATATCATGATTATTTCATCGTTTTCTTACATTTGTTACTCACTTGATTGCATAAATGTTCCTTTACTTTACCTTCAAAAATTGAAAATTTTAAAATGAAATTTATATTATTTAATATATCTATAATGCTTTCTTAACTGAGGATTAAAGTTTCAACCCTATCTCAGAAATCATACAGAGATGGTCACTTGGATACTCACCTTCTCTGGGTTGACCTTCTCCCATATCATCAGGGTGTGGTAGTTTAAGTAACTTCTTCAACATAATATCATTTTCTTGTTCAAAAGTTTCGAGCTTATCTATTTCTGTTTTGTCGGAGTTTATATCCCAATCCCTGACAACAAAAATATAATCCAATAAACCTCTCCAGGTGTGAGCCCAGTTTGAAAAGAAAGGTTCGTCTCTATCGTTATCTAATCCTGCATTCTTCGGATCTATAAGTTTATATGCCACAGAGTACAGTGAAATTGCTCTCAGTGGTAATGAATTATGCAAGCATTCCATCTTTTTCACTGACTCAAGTTGTTCCTCGGTGGCAGTAAAAGCTTCAGGAACAGGATCCTTTGGCTGACCCTCGCCAAATTTTTCAATGTTTCCACCTTCTTCTTCTTCTCCAGAACCACCTTCCCTCAGTGTTGAATAAGTGAATGACAGTGAGCAAGAAATAACCTTTTTACATCTGCCATCATATGAGACTGGCTTTGAAGTAATCGACAAGTAAGGGGAGTCATATGGTTGGGAATTGAAGTCACCAGCAAAGATTTTCCAGTACTTGGTTATTTGAGGATGCAAGGTTCTAACTCTCTTCTCTAACTCCGCTATTTTCTTCAAGACAATATAAGTTTGTCTAGTTCTTTCATATGTTCCAAATGGATGCCAGAATAAATGAGTAGTTCCAATTAGAATGATCTTTGTTGGGTCGGATTGCAAACTCAATGCAAGAATCAAACCAACATTCTTAGTAATAGTTCTTGGAGGAATGTCACCAGTTTGTTCTCTGTCATAATCTATATGGCAAACATCGACCAAGTTGAATGATTTTTCCTTAAAGAATACAGCAACACCGTGATTCTTATCACCTGATCTATAGAATTTATTTGAATAACCCAATTTACCCAATTCCACCTTCCAGTAGGAGTTATACTGAATGTAATCCATTTCTTGCAAACACATTATATCCGTGTTGTAGTGTTTCAGTTCATGTAAAAGAACTTTTGATCTTTTATGCCACTTCAAAATCTCACCATTTGTAGGAAACATAGTTCTTCTAATAAGCGCCTGGGCTAATAAGTTGTAGGTCATGACGGTGATATCAAGGGTATTTGCCTCACCATCGATGATGGCATCTGATTTTGGATGTGGAATTGAAATCAGCTCTCTCTTGATATAATTTGAACCCTCTGGATTATCTGGATCAATACCCTTATCTATCATCTCTTGTCTCTTTTGCTGTTTCTTGATTTCTCTCAATCGTCTTTGCTCGGCGATAAATTCTGGGTCTGGTTTCACTCTACCCTTACCTTTCGATTTCACTTTCTTCTTATTGGCATTGTCCTTAGTATTACCAATGGATTGCCCTTTCTCAGCTTCTTTTTTAAGACAGGGAACCTTTTCAGTAACCTCTTTTGTACCCATTTCACTAGTCATTGTTCATATATTGTTCATATATCGTGAATTACAAGGTATATACAGACCATGGAGTTGACTCTAAAGTCCTTTGACGGTGATAATGAAAGCTGGGAAAATGTAGTCAGTATTTATATGCAACTAAATATTTTACCGCCCGTTGAGTGAAAAACCGGGCGGTGCAATTTTTTTTTTTTTTTTGGTGAATTGTGTATGTGACGTCGATGTTATCAATGTTCAAACCAACCCATTGAAAGGTTATACCACATAGTAGTATGTATATTTATGGAGAGATATCATACAGACGCATCGATACTTAGATACATAGGAGAATTGATCACAATTACATCGAGTATGACCGAAGATATTTCCGAATCTGCTAAAAATCCAAAGGATGAAACTACAAGTGAATCACATGAAACATTAGACCATGTTTTAAACACTAGAAGTGACATTGACCTGTTGTTTACCATGATTAGAAGAAAACAGAAAAAATGCAAGGAACTGGAGAATGAAAACAGCTACTTACAGGACTTTGTTGGTACGATGATAACCCATGGTGATCTCAAGAAATAGTACGGTGCGTTGTGTTGTGTGTGTACCCTATAGACATGGCAGCGAAAAGGGTCTAACCTTCTCTTGTTCTCCTAAGTCTATTCCAACCTTTGCTAGATTTTTTCAACCAGTCTGTTCTTTTTACTTATTTGTTTATTACTATTTCTTATATCACTCAAATCATAATATAAGTTCATGCTTTACACTTAGTTAATTCAATATTATCACAATTTCAGCATGGATGGTTATAAATGCAATAGGCCAGGAGCTTTCAAGACTCTTGCGCAAAGAAATACTAATGCTGCCAAAATTCTGCATAGGAAAGATACCAATAAGATAGTTCATGGAAGCTCTCCAAAATTGTTTACCAGTTCTCGTGATATTACCACTTTACCAAGGACTCATAATCATAACTTCTTTGGTGGTCGTTCAGATCCTGAATGCATAAACGCCAATAGTAATCGGCACTCAAGAAAAGGATATCTGAATGTTAATACCCTCACTTCTCTAGATGAAAATGATACAATTTATCCTGCTGATGATGAACTGGATGCTGAAGAATTAGACAAGAATGAGAATGAATTAGAGAAAGAAGGAGAAGAGGAAACTGTGATGAAAGTGCATCCTTCGAAACATCATAATAAGAAGAAATCATTGGCTCTAAAAACAATCACAAATGCACAGCATTCATCTAAATTTATCAAGTCAAATGTTCCCACTCCAACAATAATGGATCTTGGTAAGGAAATTTCTAACCCACAGCTTTTACCAATTAAGTTAAATGATACAGAAATTGATAACGCATGTTCTAAGAAGTTCATCCATGTCCAAATGAAACCTCAAGGTGAACCTTTATTATCAAATAAGGCAAGGCTTTTATTGCACCACTCTACTCGTCCATATAACCACGGATCTGCACCATTCTTTTCTCTGATGGAATACAACCCCAATTGTCCAACATACGAGTCAGTACTATTATCCATTCTTAGCGATGAGATGGAATTACTTGATCAAGATAGGTACGAGGAAGATGATGATTACGATGACCCAAATCATGTGTCAGCTATTGTTTTATTAAGAAGGTTTTTTTATAAGCTTTTCCACTTTGGTGATATGAATCCAGAAGAGTATTTGTCGAAGTATCCCTGGGAAAAATATTACAGTATGGCTAGTTATTTACAGAAAAAGAAGGAAGCTGATGAAGAGGGAGCTGGATTTGATGGTAGCTGCCATATTGCATACGATCTGCTTGTTCCAGATGAGTGTAGTTCTTCAATCACTAGATTCCCTCCAGCTCTTGTGCCTCTGGATAGCTGGACAGATGATACGAGTGTTAAGAGGCCATATGGATTCATTGTGAAACATCAATGATAACATTCTAATTGGTATTCTTTGGCGCTTTTTTATTTTCTATATTGCTGGTTTTTTTAACTTTCATGTTCTTTAGTATACCTTTTTTTTTCCTCCCCTCTCTAAATTTGCCTGCTTGTCCCATTTATCTTTATCAAATTGGTTAATTAAATTTATTCTATTTTATACAAATTCTATAAAAGTTCTTCATTAGTCGTATCATGCTTACCCAAAACAGCAGAATAATATAAGCTTGCACCACACCATGAACCTAAACTGTTCTTGACACTCACCGCATCATCCCTTTGATTATTCGTTGCCAGTTTTAATTCGGCCAAGAATCTGGTCTTCACGCCAGGGATATGAGATAATCCACCTGTCAAGACCAGGTTAGCTGATAATATGGAACGTGTATCTATAGGTAAAGAATGTATCACTTGGGTAGTTAGTGATACTAGTGGCTGCTCGTCACTGTCATCATTGTATACCATGCCTTGCTGTTGTTGTAGTTGAAGGGGAAACAAGATAGCCTCTATCGGTTCATATTGCAATCTTTTAGGAATCTCTATCCCCTTAAATGTAATTGTTTCATTGATAGGATCTACGGCATTGTTCGTACTTTTATCTATCGGCCTCACATATCCATGATTCAGTATAAATTCCTCTATGAATTCAAAAGAATCAAGACTTGAGAAGTTCCGTATGCATTGGGAGAATTCCTTAATGTACAACTTATGTAGGTTGAATCCTGCTCTTTTGCTAAATCTTGAATAATTTTCAAGTAGTCTGAAATCAAATATTGGTTCCCAAACAGTTAAATTCCATCCTAAATCAATTACCAACCCATTGGGGGTTCCAACTGATACCAGGGTCATGAGCGAGCTTGGGATATATGAAATGTGTGTACCCCCAAAGTATCTATGGAAGGCAATTGATATGTGCCTGTGATAAAATGAACTCAGCATTTCATTCTCTATTATAACAAGTCTATAATCTGAAAGGACTAGCTGTGTTTGGTGCAATATATTGGAAACTAGCTGGATTAAATGAACTCTCAAATTATATTCAAGTCCTTTGATCGGATCATTGGATTCTTTATAAACAAGTAAATCTCTGAAAAACAAAAACTTGAACTGTTTGAATTCATGTTCCATCAATGATTTTACCAATTCCTGTGCAGATGCAACATTGTAGGCCTCATGATGATCATCGTCATCGTCATGATCAATACCAAATACGGTATCTTTGAAACTAACATCAAATAATTGAGTTGAGCAGAAATCAGATGTGGAACATTTCAGTAGTGGTTTAGGGTGGCCAGCAACACCAATTTCTATGAACCTCGACCCTATTCTGACAACAATTGTATTTCGTTTATCGTCGTCGTGTCTCTTCATATCCCAGGCTGTACTCTTCCATATATCTTACTTTATGAACCCTAGACACGGTAAATACTAGATCGAATATAATAAAACTCCGATACCCATTTATAGACACGCTGCCATTTTACCAGAACGTGCCAATTGTCTCCTCTTCCCCAACTGCAAAACTCCAAAAAAAAAATTAAAAGAAGAAGGTGGTCAATAATTTTTGATTATCTATATTTACCTACTTACTTATCTAAAACCGGTTTGTTAATATTACCAATTGCCATTGAATTCAACACGGTATCCACAACAATGTCACAAGGTTCTACTCAAGCAGCACAGAAACTGTCTCAAAAAATATTCAACAAGGACAACTTCAAGTACTTGTTCACAACCCATTTCTGGGGTCCGGCATCGAACTTTGGTATACCTGTTGCTGCTATCATGGACTTGAAAGGAAAGTCTGCCGACACAATTTCAGGTCCAATGACTGCATCATTAGTGTTATACTCTGCTGTCTTTATGAGATATGCCATGGCTGTTAAGCCAGCAAACTATTTACTATTCGGTTGTCACGTTATTAATGAGATTGCTCAATTGGGTCAAGGTTATAGATACTTGAAGTACCATTACATCGACGGTAATGCAAATCAATTGAGAGCTTGAATGTGCATCATTTCAGCTATTTCCACACAACAATCCAATCAATCATTAATCCCTTCATGATCATTCCCTTCCAATAGAAAAGTTGAAACTTGTAGAGTTTCGTCTTTCCCCCGTTGAATGAAAAGGAGCTATCCCTACAGTTTTGTCATGGCTCCTGCTTTCCTCTTCTCTGTTACTTTTTTGTTCTATAAAAACATATATTATTTATATCTGATTTTTACCTCATGTTTACTGTTTTTCTAATATGCTATTTTTGCTACAAGTATTTTTAATAAACACCCTTCAACTGTGCTTTGTTTTTTTATATCTATTGTTACATATGAATGTAGTGACAATTAATCGTCAAATATACCTTTAACCTTAGGCACATTCTGTGTAGGTCCCAAATATGTGGGATGGTTATCATCCTGCTCATTTCCCCCCTCTCCTTCATCCACATGATGGAGGATCTTACTTCTATCTGAGTGCAAGCTATTGTATTTTGCCCGTTTATTGTTTCCTGCAAGTGGCCCATCAGAATGAAATAAATTAATCTTTGTTCTATGATAATTTGTATCATTCCAAAAGATATCATCAACCTCCCCTTGTCTTTCATCAACAGCCTTGTTCAACCTTCTATGGTCATTTCCTTGACTCCCATCATCATCTGGAACAAATAAAGGTCCATTATCTTCAGCATTATCATTATAATCAAATCCATTGTTATTATCACCATTATCAAATTCCACTGGTTCATGCACACGTTCTTCCTCTCCAGCTTTTGGAGAATGTAATAATGCCTCAACATCTTTTTCAAATATTTGAACAGCCTCTGATACTTCTTGATCATCATTATCAACATCGTATGTATTTCCAGCTTGGGGTTGAGACAATTTAGAGACTTTTGGAACACTTAATCCAGTTGTTGGAACAACTCTTTTCTCTTGCTTTCCATTAGTATTGTTAGATACCTTACCATGGATACGATTGCTACCTCTAATACTTTTCAACTTAAACTTTTCCTCCTTCTGTAATTGAATCTTATCCACCTCAGAATCTGTGATAATAATCAATGTAAAGCAACAATATTCTGGTTCTTGTTCATTTGTATTTGCGTTTGCATTCGTGTTACCCCTTGATGAATAGGAATCAGCAGTAGCAAGAGAAGAATCATCTGCTCCAAATTTCCTTTCAAATACAACAGGAGCTCCATTGACAGAAAACATAACTTCAATTAGATTATCAGTATTTCCTAGAAATGGGGTGACATGATTTGAGGCGCCTGAGCTAAGATGTTGAATAGATGAAATTAAATTCACATATGTCTTAAAATCCCGTAATTTAAAACTAACTTTATCTATGTGCTCATCTTCATCAACACCTGGAGGATCTATATTATCATGAATGATATCATTTAAACTCAATGTAGCACATAGAGTTACTAAATTATTGTTGGCTAGTTCCTTTTGGTGATTTGACACATGATGGGTAGGATTCCCATTGGAACCCCTTACTATTGGCGCACCTACCCCACCACCAGTGAGCACATCATTTCTATTAAACCCATGGAATAGAAGCCTTCTTGAACTAGCCCTAGTTTCAATTTTAAAATCCTCGATGGAGTTAGGGTACAGTGACATTAGCCTACGAAAGATGACGACATCCAACACCAAATGGTGAATTCGATCAGACTCTTCATTGGGAACATAGTCAGGATCCTGTGATGCCATTTCTCTTTGAATTTCCTGATTGTAAAGCATTTGTTGATACACTGAACTGATCTTTAAATCAAAGGAGTCCATTCCAACATTGAAGTTCAAGGAGTATTTTTTGGTGATTTCATCAGTGGAGAATTCAACGTGAAGTTTATTAGAGTACCGTAAAAGTCGATTTGTGGTAAAGTTGTCCTTATTATTTTCTTCTCCATGTATGATCACCAATTTAAAAGAATCACTCTTTTCACCACAATCCTTAAACAAAACGTTCAAATTCTTGGAATTTATCAAAAAACTGAACGATCTCCCATAGTTCAAGTTATCCTCATCCGGTTTTTCATGAGGTAATTCACCTTCAATGTTGAATTTAGAGAAATATTTTGCCCTAAACGAACAATTCAATGATGATGTTTTACTTTGATTAACTGATGTAAGGAGAATCTCATCATATGATAAATGAGATTGTTGTTGTGTGATGAGGTCAACTTCCTGGTTATCCGACTGTGTTGTTACCTTTTGCCGTATTGTAAACTTGATGATGTCTGAGATTGTAGATAACGCAAATATTGACCGTGCCCATAGATTCTTAGCATCTCCCTTTTCCAACTCTAAGCTGAACTTGAATGACATGTCTCTTCCCTATTGTTTATAGTGTATAGATCTATCAGATGACTTGTCGGAGAGATGATGATATATATATATTATATATATATTATATACACGCTAATTTTAAGTAAGGGCGGCGAAGAGCTCAAGGAAAAAAAAGGGAAAAGGGAAACGCGTCTAAATTTTGATTTGATTTTGATTTTGATTTGATTCTGTTTGTTTGTTTGTTTGTTTATTTATCTTCTTTATTGATACAAGAAAAGGACTTATATACCAACCGTATCATTGTGTTGTTCCTTTCGATAAGAAGAAAAGCGCATTTTTAAAAGAACAATGAAAGTGGAAGAGTTGGTTATTGATGGATTCAAGTCGTATGCCGTTAGAACAGTTATTTCCAACTGGGACCCACAGTTCAATGCAATTACAGGTCTTAATGGTTCCGGTAAATCCAATATCTTAGATGCCATCTGTTTCGTGTTGGGTATCACTTCTATGTCAACAGTTAGAGCACAAAATCTACAAGATTTAATTTACAAGAGAGGTCAGGCTGGTATCACCAAGGCCAGTGTGACCATTACCTTTGATAATTCAGAAATTGATAAATCACCTATTGGTTTTGAAAACACAAAGAAGATCAGTGTCACTAGACAAATCACCATTGGTAACACTCCTGGTAAATACTTAATCAATGGTCACAGAGCAACAAAGGATCAAATTGTTAACCTATTCCAAAGTGTTCAATTGAATATCAACAATCCAAACTTTTTGATCATGCAAGGTAAGATTACCAAAATGTTAAACATGAAGCCAGTTGAGATTTTAAATCTGGTTGAAGAAGCTGCCGGTACAAAGGCATATGAGGCTCAAAGAGAAAAGTCAGCAAGACTTATGGCCAAAAAGAATCAAAAATTGGAGTTAACTGAACAGTTATTAAGAGAAGAAGTTGAACCTAAGTTGGACCAGTTAAGAACTCAGAAAAGAGTTGTTTTGGAATTCCAAGATGTCATTCAAGAATTGGAAACATTAAGTAGAGCTGTCGCAGCACACGATTACAAAAATATTAAAGAAGAATTTGCTAAAAGAGAAGAAAAGGCCAATGAAATGAAAGTTAGATTGCAAGAAATCACTGCCGAATTGGAAACCTTGAATAGAGAAATTAACACTTTAGAATCTGATTTGGAACTTATGAAACAAAGAAAGGCAGAAAGCTTGGCGAATTCAGGTCATATTAAGGCTAAGGAAGAACAAGAAACTAAAATCACCAATGAAATCACCAGACTAATCACCACCAGAGATTTAAAGTTGAAAGCTCAAAAAGAGGATACAGCAAAGATCAATGAATTGAAACAAAAACAGGTTGAAGTTGATAGACTGATTAATGATCAAGATGGTGCTTACAAATCTTTGCAAGAAGAGCTTGATCTCTTAAAAAGCAAATTGGCCTCCGATAAGGAGGCATATCAGAGAAAAGAGGATTTATTATCTACTTTGTCGACGGGTTTATCATCCAAGGGTTCCACAGATGGTGGTTACCTTGCCCAGCTGAATTTGGTTAAAAAGAAATCATCTGATGAGAAATTAAGTATTGATAAAAGCACCATGAGAATTGGACATTTAGAGAAGGAGTTGACAGCAAATAAAGTTAAACTAGATAAAAACCTTAGGGAAGTTGAAGAACTTAAACAAGAAATCCAGCAAAAGAGACAAGTTTGTGATTCTTTAACTAATCAAATGAAAAAATCTGGTTTTGATCCTGTTGCATTTAATGATTTAAAATCCCAACTCAGAAATATACAAACAGAATACCAAAGAGCCAATGCTGATCTGCAGGGTTTCTTAAGGAGTAATCCAAATTTTGAGTTTAAGTATGATGAAACTGCGATTAGAGATAGCATGAATGCTGTGAAGGGTTTTGCTGGTGAGCTGTTTGAATTACCGGAGTCCAATGTTAAATACTCAACTGCTTTAGAAGTCTGTGCGGGTGGTAAACTGTTCAATGTCGTTGTTGATAATGAAGTCACTGGTTCGGCCCTTTTGGATAGGGGTAGATTGAGTAGACGTGTGACTATTATCCCACTAACCAAAATCACCTCGAAAGTGTCGGAACCTCGTAAAGTTCAACAAGCTAAGAAAATTGCACCTAATAAAGTTGAATTGGCCCTAAATCTAGTCAATTACGGTAAAAATGTTGAGAAGGCAATCCAATATGTTTTTGGTAATAGGCTGATCTGTGATGATCCTGACACTGCTAAACAAGTGACATTTGATCCTCAAGTTAGAATCGGTTCGATCACTCTAAAGGGTGACTTCTACGACCCTGAGGGTAAATTATCTGGTGGTTCCAGAAGGGCTACATCAAACTTATTTGGGTTTATCAAATACAAGCAATTGAAACATAACGTTGATGATTTGAAGAGAAAAATTAATGACATAAACAATGAATTGAGAAAATTAAGTGCATTAAGTGAAAGCACTAGGGAAATACAGGTGGAATTAGAGAAGGTTAGATATCAAATCGAGTCACTAGAGAAAAAATCAAACGAAGGTGAATCTGCTAGTTTCATCAGACGTAATGAATTGATCAGCAAGGAAATTGATGAATTAAAGGTTAAAATCAAAGAATCTGAACAACGCATTACTGATTATAGTTCAGAAATAGCAAGTATAGAAAAAGATATCAAAGAGTTTAGTTCTGATGGTGCTAAAAAGATCAGAGAGCTAAAAACAGAAGTCGCACAAGCAGGTGCTAAACTGAGAAAGGATGAGGCACATTTGAAGACCAAACAGAATAAATTCACCAATTTCAAGGTCGAGGTTGAACAATTCCAAAATGATAAAGAAGCATTATCTGAAGAAACTCGTCAAACAGAAAACTCACTTCAGATATTGGTTGACGAAATTCAAAGTTCAAATGCCGAGATCGAACAGCATAATATCAAACTAGCAACCATCAAAGAAGAACTAGAAACTGAAAGAATGAAAGCAGTCGGCATGAATGAAGAGCTAAACGAGATGAATAATGTGTTGAATGAGAAAAGAGCTTCTCTTACGGATACATCCAATGAAAAGTTGAAGTTTGAAGATGAAGCCAAACACTTTAGAGCTAGGGTGAGTGAATCTGCGTTTCTGTTGAAGAATATCGAAAAGGAACATGAATTTGTTAAGGATGGAAAGAGATTACAACATGAACTAGACCTGGCGCCTTCAATTGATCTTCGAACCTGTCACAATAGAATCGAGGAGCTATCGCAGAAGAAGAATCACCTGGGTAAAAAGGGTGGTGATAATTCTTCTATTATGCAAGAAATTGAGGCCCATGAGAGAAAAGAGAAGGAATTGAAGTCTAAGATTAATGTTATCAACAGAGATAAGAGAAAGATTGAAGAAACCATTAAAAAGTTGGATGATTACAAAAAGGTGGATATTGTGAAAACATATGAACATGTGTCTAAGGACTTTGGTCAAATATTCAGTGATTTGCTACCACAAGCATTTTCCAAATTGGTTCCAACTGATCCTACTGATGTCACTAAGGGTTTAGAAGTTAGAGTTCAATTGGGTAATGTTTGGAAGGAATCTTTAGTTGAATTATCGGGTGGTCAGAGATCCTTGGTTGCTCTTGCTTTGATTATGTCTCTGTTACAGTATAAGCCTGCTCCTGTTTACATTTTGGATGAAGTTGATGCGGCATTAGACTTAAGTCATACCCAAAATATTGGACATTTGATCAAGACAAGATTTAAAGGTGCGCAATTTATTGTTGTGTCTTTGAAAGAAGGTATGTTCACGAACGCCAATAGGTTATTCAAGGTGAGATTCCAAGAAGGTACTTCTGTTGTGACAGCTACGTGATTACTTATTCATTTATATCTTATCAAAACGTCTAATTTTAATTTTATTTGTTCGTTTGTTTGTTTTCTATATAAACATTATGAATTGTGTATTATGATTTCTAATTGTGTATTTTTATCCATTTCTTATAAACCAATCCATCATCTGCTTTCTTTGTGACTATAGAGTAATGGAAATCGCCCAACCAAGGCAAGAATTTACACTCGACATACCAGTAGACGAATCCTAAGAAGAACACTCCTAAACTTATCAAAGTAAACTTATAGTCACCATTGATGAATGGTGTCACTGAGATAGACAATGAACCAAATAAGCAAAGATACACTAGGAAGGTGCTTGTATGGTTAGGGGCTCTAATGTTCTTAAATCTTCTTCTGAGCTTGAAGAGCAACGCTAAACATAGAATTGAATGCAACACCTGGTTTGGATAGTATTGGATGGAAATAATAAGGTTATAGATGGAGATGTTACTCTTAGAGGTTGGTAAGTATATGACAAGACAACTGATCAACACGTGAACGAATATAGGGAAAATCGGAGTGTGGGACCATTTATTGTTCTGGCAAAGAAAACTAGAATATGGAAGAAATCCATCTTTAAGAATTTGTTGGTTCATATGGGAAGAGGAGTATATTGAAATGAACACATTAGTTGCTGCTGATAATGCAATGATGAAGTTAATGAAAATATGACCAAAACGTTCTCCGTAGATCTTTGTGAAAAGCAATCCACCGATTAATTGATCATTCTCTAAGAATTCAGACTTTGGAATGATTTTCAAATAACAAAAGTTAAGTGCAAAGTAAATAATTGAAATTAAAATCATTGCCAAGTATCCTGAGTATTTAAGGTTCTTAACAGGGTCCTTGATTTGATTGGAGACGATTATGGAGGAAGTCCACCCTCCTAGGGAATGGATACACTTTAACATAATTGTGGAGTAAAGTGATCCTGTGAATGTATTCAAAGGAGGCACTTTCAAGTCCAATTTCTGCTTTTCCAATCCTGTAGTTGAGGAAGGGAATGCTAATATAATGAAACACGTCACTAGAATAATGATGAATAACAGTAATTTGATACCACCTAATAAGTTTTGGCACTTCACTCCCAAGTTTTGCTTTAACCCATGGGCAAACCCTCCAACTATTATCAAGAGGCATCCAATCTTTTTCACTGCATCTGGATCGTGTTTGTAACCCAATGAATATCTTAGATACTCACCAAACACCAATGCATTAGAGGAACTCAATGAAAATATTATGTTGAACAATCCAATGACGAAATTAGACATGTGAGGAGGGGAGGGGAACATATAGTAGAAGAACTTTTTAATCCCCCCACTAACCGGTAAGTACGATGACACTTCTAAAAACACACCAAGACCTGTATATGAGATCAATGTTGCCCAAACCCAAACAAACATGTATAAAACATATGATCCCTGGCATTCCTTGAAAATTAAACCCGGTGTAGCAAAGATACCTGAACCCAACATACGACCAAAGAACAGCACCAATGTTGAATAGAAACCTAGATTTCTTGAATTAACAACTGAATTGTCAAGCGAGATTAATGATCTTGTTACCACTTCGGGGGCTTTAGCAAGGTCATCCAAAAGGTCCTGTGATGGGTTATCGATATCTTCCTCTACATGATCTTGTGATTGATCATCCACATTATTAATTAAGGGTTGAAGTTCTGTGGTCATTTATGTGTGTGTTTAACAGCTGTTGTCTGATCCTTATAATCGGAAATGAACAAATGCTGTATATAAAACAATTAAATATAGAAAAAAAAAAAGGAAATGTAAATATATATATATAAATAAAGGTTATTTATATCTCGGGGAATTATCTTGATTAGTTATCATATTGCTTAGGTAATTGATATTAGATAATATGATTCAATAGATAAAATGATTCATTAAAATGATTAGATATGAATATA
>PPHW02000041.1:97664-109306 GCA_003705225.2 Ambrosiozyma vanderkliftii
AAACCACATATAAAACCAAAATATGACATTGGATCAATCAAATATGTTCAGATTAGCTTCTGCATTTGAATCGTCGGTGGACAGAAATGATGAATTTAAATCAATAGCTGAAATAGTTCCTATCAAATTAACTAGCGAATCCGAATTACCGGATTGCACTCCTTACTATAGATTCCAGTCTTCATTCTGTGTGGATCAGGAATCAAATTGTTTGGTTATATTTGGAGGATTTGACCCTGATGATATCATAGATGACAGTGTGTATGTCTTGGACCTCAAGGCAAACAAATGGTTGACTCCAAGACACAGTGGGATTTTCAGAGAGGGGCATTCTATAACGTCTGTATCCAAGAACAAATGCCTTATTTTCGGAGGTTTGCCAAGTGATATGGACCAGCCTCACTCTACATCATCCACAACAACTAGATTTAAAAACACCTTCCTCAAACACTCTCAAATCTTGACATATGACATATCCAGTGATGTATGGTCCATCCCATTACAGAGGCCTATCAATGGCCCTGAATTGAGTTCAAGACATGCGGCTTGTCTGTCAAGTGACAAACAGTCGCTTTATATAAGTGGAGGTTACAACAATGCAATCAAAGATGAACCAACAAATGATTTATTCTGTTTGAATTTCAAATCAGGGCAATGGGAGAATAAGCGGTTCATAAGTAGATTTGACCATTTCATATGTGAGTACGGAGATAAAATTTGGTCATTTGGAGGGTTATCTAAGGAGATGAACCACGTTTTCAAAATCACAAATTATAACCTCAAAACAGACGTCATTGGTGATTTGAGTTTCAGTAATTTGCCAAAGAACAATGGTAATGTATTCTCAGGAGCTATGGGAACTCACACTTATTTACAAATCTCAGAGACAAAGATCTTGGATGTTGCTCTACCTTCAGAATGGTCTCCACATGAAAAGGCACCAGTTCATCCATTGATTGGTTACTTTGACTTGCGTACTCTGAAATACACTTATTTGATAACGGGAAAAACATTTAAATCCTTGATGAATCATATCTGGAAACATTTTTTCATTCACAATGACCATCTTTGTATGTTGGGATATCCAATATCCGACAGCGTTGACTCTGATCATCAAAAACTATCACATCTTCTCAGAATACCATTGGGACTGCTAGGACTCTCCGAGAGTCTTCACTCAAACTCTGCTAATGATCATTTGATGTTATCCCACTTTTATGAGATGTACACAGAGACAAAATTCACTGATTTCGAGATATATGGCATCGAGGGTACTAAAAGTGACGCCGGTGATGATGATGACGACGACGATAACGATAACGATAACGATAACGATAATGAGCTACGGCAAGAGAACATTTCTGGAAGCAGTGGTGAGCCAATTCATGTTCATAAATTGGTTCTAATGGTCAGATGGCCATACTTCAAGAAACTGTACGAAAGTGGCATGGAAGAATCAAAGACAAATAAAATGTTTATCCAGGAACCAGTTGAGCTTATAAGGCTTTTGATTGAGTTCTTGTACACAAATAAACTCTCCGAAAGTGTCTCGATTGAGAACTTGGGAAAACTGTTGATCATTGCGGAAATGTACCAAATCTTGGATTTGAAATCATTGATCACCTCTCGATTTTACTCAGATGGGTTCAATCTAGACTGCATCATCATGGTTTGGAAAACTTCTCTTGATGTCAACGATCCAATTCTCCGCATGAATACTGAAGGATTCATTTTCAAGAACTGGGGCAAGGTGATAAAAACTCAACAGTTTAAACAGTTAGACAAGGGTCTAATACTTCAACTATTTGAAAATTTGGGGGATGAAAGTCAAATCAATATTGATTATGAATCCTCTGATTCAAGTGAATTGCAAAACAATTCCCCTGCAAAGAGACCTAGATTAGGGCAGATTTCCAGTGATGATGGTGAGTCTCCTGCCAGTGAATTAGCTACCCCAGTTCCTTCAGCTGGTAGTATGCACACACCTACTGTCCCTGAAAGTGTCTTTCAATTTTCACTTATGCCACATGGCTTTAATGATGAAAATTCACATTCACATGATAACAATGTATCATATTGGTAATTTTTGTTTTCTTTTTTTTTAAAATAATTTTTACCAACAACAAATCCTTTACTTAACATTTACTTACTGTATAATTTTAAATATTAATACATATATATATATATAAAAACTTTTGACATTAGTATAATATGCTATAACAGATACACATTCAAACTGGTTAAATACCACCGGCTTCTCTGAACCATCTAATGGCCCTGTCAAAGCCAACTATAACTAACCCATCGTTAGTACCTTCATTTGGAATTGAACCCTTATTTATAAAGCTCAAGTCACAACATGAAGCATTATCTAAATGGTTTTCTGTCTCTATGGTTGAATCGCTCACGTCAGTTTTACTAACCGTAATCACAGCATCACACTCCTTGGTATCTATATTCCAGATCTTTATTTTCGTGTCTAACCCACCACTGGCCAATAGATTTCCTTCTTCATTGAAACTCAGGGATAAACACCATTTATTATGAGCAAATCCACCGATACCGATCACAGATGAGTGGGTCGCTGAATTCAAGGAACCAATAACCTCACCGAATTTAACATCGTATAAAGATATGACACCATGATAACCGGAATCTCTAGCAACAGCAAGCAAAGTACCACCGGGGGAGAATTTCACAGATCTAACAGAAGAGAATGAACTTTCAGTGGGGCTTTTTCTCTTAGAACCAGGGGATTGGAATTCATAAACCAACTTCAATCTGTCTAGATCGTACAAGTAGACATTACCATTTTCATGCCCAACTGCCATCTTCATCTGCACGGGATCCAAATCTATGCATGTGGCAAAGGAGGTATCATTAGATGCAGCAACACCTTTTAATTTAAATTTTGGCTTGATTGATTGTTGTTCCTGTTCCTGTTCCTGTTCCTGTTCTTCAGGAATCTTGTCGAATTCAACATCAAACACTTGTGTGTTGCCATTCACTAATGACAATGCCAAGTAATGATACTGGCCATTCGGGTCCTTGCTGAACTTACAAGTCCAGTATGATGTGCTTGATTTCTTTAATTCGTCAGGTAATTCATCTCCAATGATTTTTTCCAATTGGCCTGTTTCAAAGTTATAATTCAATAGGTAACACCAACCATTGAATGACACAGTGGCGATTAGTAAGATATGTTTAGCATTGATTGTATCTTCAAATATCGTTAAATGGTGTAATCCTAGTTTATCTATTAATAACTCTGATGATAATTCTCTTTCACTTGTACCATTGGACCAGACCTTCAGAAACCCATCTGAAGAACAAGTAATAGTGAAATCTTTAGAGACAGCGACACCAAGAATGTCAGACTTGTGGGCATCACCCACTATAGCTGTCGAGATGTATTGAATTCCCATTGAGTATGAATATGTATTTCTTTATCCGAACTATGTATCTGTGTATAGAAACAAGGGAAGATCAAACCAAATAAAGGAAATGTAATTTATAAGTATGATTTCCAAAAAAAAAGAGGAAAAAATGTTACAAAAAAAATTGGTGTGTTTCTGAGATTAAGGCAAAAAGGCTTGATTATCTAACATTGTAAGAAAAATAGGTTATAACTTAAGTTTACTTTCTTTTTACTTTCCCTTTTCCCTTTTTTTTGCTCTTTCTCTCTTATAAATCTATATACCAGTCTATATAAATACATATTCTATTAATGATCTCCGTAGATATTCCAACAACTACAGCGGTCAACGACTACTATTTGTACAATATTGAACTTAATGTGAATTCAAACACGGGAAAGTCCCTTATCAAGGTGAGCAAGAGATTCAGTGACTTTATAGAATTCAAGAAACAACTAGAGACAGATTTAAACAGATCGGTTCCATATAAACTTCCCTCCAGACTGACATTTTATAAGAATCAAGAAGCAATTGTGGAAGAAAGAAGGGTTTCGTTAAGTGAGTTTTTAACGGGTGTTTTGAACGATGCGGATATTAGAGATAAGACAGTTGTTTTGAATTTCCTAAATTTACCAGCATCTACTTTCATAGAAATAGACGGAGAAAAAGTCACAACCAGGAACAACAATATACTACACAGTTCCAGTGGTGATGATGTGGTTATTGACTCGTCCCAGAGGTGGGTAGATGTGTCTCGAGAGGTTAGGTCCCTACTTCAAGATGTCAGATCCAAGTTGTTTTCTAATATGAATTTGATTGAATGTAAAAAGAAACTCAATTCTGCCAAAATAAGGCTGGATAAGTTGAAAAGTTACTTAACTAACTCTAAAGAGTTCATCGGTTCAGGTGAACTAAAAAGAAGAAATGATTCATTGTCAGTGTTATACAAGGAATACGATGAACTTAATTCGTTGACTGTTGGTCTGAAGCTATCCTCTTCATCATCCACTCAAAGGCAAGATACAGTGACACAGTCGGATAAAAGAGACCAATTGTTTGGAACTCATGCATCTTCCTCTAATCGTAGGGTATTGGGGAAACCTAAAGAGACTGACTTCACCAAACAATATGATAATAAGGAGTTGATGCAACAACAACAGGTGCATATGGTTAGACAGGATCAGGACCTTGAATCGCTAAGGTATGTTATTCAAAGGCAAAGACAGATAGGTACTGCTATTAATGAAGAGCTTGGTGTTCAAAATGACTTGTTGAGTGGTTTGAATGATCAGGTCGATCAGAGTCAAAGTAAAATGAACAATGCCAAACAAAAAATTAATAGGATATTATGACATTTTCTTTCAACTCCCCCCCCCCCCCCCCCCCCTGCTTTATTTTCTATATCTTTACACAAAATTCAAACTTCAATTTACTTTTACTACTATATGGTTGTTACATTGCAGTTGTAACAGCAGTATTTACATATATCTTTTGTATATGTTCGAACTATAAAAGAAAAGAAACAGAAAAGAAAAGAAAAGAAAGGTAAAAAAAGTAGAACAGTTCAAACTGTGTTAAGCTATCAAATTTTGTAGAAGAGAGAACTAACTAACAAGTACCTCTGTATGATTGTTTGTTTTCCTCTGCGTCGGCATCAGCTTTAGCATTTGATTTATGTAATTCCTTAACATTCATTAATCTTTCATTAGCATCGTTAGAAAGACCTAACAACATGTTGTAAACCAAGTTTTGGCTTGCTTCCTTGTCTAAATTACTAAGATCGATTTCCTTCTTGATGATTTCGGATGAGTTAATCAATAAGGAAATAGAATCAACGATATCGTGCATAAGCTTATCTAACAATCCGGAGGTTAAGTTATTCTTCACGACAATTCTCAAAATCTCATTATTCTCTTCAGGGTTTGTAGTGGTGGTCGATGGTAATCCATAGTTTGGGATAATCCACTTTTTATTTCTCATTGAAGTAGAGACAAGAGATTGTGGGATTTCAGGATACTGTTCTTGGAATTCTTTAGAGAATTGGAAAGACACAACTGGTAGTGCTGGATTGAAGCTACTGTGCTTGGATAGACCTTCAATATCATGGTAAAGACTGTGTAAATGGGTGCTACTAGTCTGTGCTTTGACGTTGCTACCTCTAGTGGTGACACCATTTGGTAGATGTAAGTTTGAAATACACTTGAAGTAGCCAGTCTCTTCTAAAAAGTTGGACAATATTCTTGCATTAATCAAACAATTGTCAAAGATTTCATGGAATCCCTCACGACCTAGTCTTAAAAAGTTGAAGTATTGGTGGATGACTTGGAAACCTGGTCTTGAGAAATTCAAGTTATAGGATTCCTCGACACCACCAAGGTAGTTCAATTCAAACTTCAATTCCTCTGGTAACCACTTTTGGTTTCTGAAAACAACCCAACCTAAACCAGCGGTGGTTAAACCAAACTTATGACCAGAAACGTTAATGGAGACAACTCTCTTAACTCTGAAATCCCATTCTAATTCTGGGTACATGATGGCAGTGAGCATACCACCGGAAGCACCATCAACATGGATTGGGACAAAGTTACCAGTTTCTTCTTCGTACTTGTTTAGGATTTCATTGACAACAGTGATATTTTCGAAACCACCGGTGTAAGTGGAACCCATGATAACAAAGACACCAATGGTGTTCTCATCGACATTTTCAGCAACTAAATCAGTGTCTAGTAAAAAGTCATTTGGAGAGCAAGGAATGATTCTGGCTTCAACATCAAAGTAACGGGCAAATTTTTCCAAGGCAACTTGACAACATGATGCCATAAGGATATTTGGCTTTTCGGTAGATAATCCCTTGGCCTTTCTTTTAGCTTGCCAGTTCTTCTTCATGGCTAATCCACCCAACATGATGGCCTCTGAAGAACCAGTACATGCGGTACCGACAGCAGAATCTTCAATTCTGACAAACTTTTCCTTTGATTTTGGAGTACCATCGGTGTCAGAGACGATCATTTCAGCGTGCCATAAGTTAGCCAAGATGGACACACAACGTTGTTGCAAGTCAATCAACATTGGGTATTCATCATTGTCGGCCAAATTCTTAGTCAAGTTTTCTTCAATTAGCTTAGCAGCCTCATCTTCTAAGAAAACATTGACAAATGATGCCAAATTCAAGGTGGTGTTACCATCCAAGGTCAGATCATCGTGGATAGAATTGTACACTTGCTTTGGGTCATGTGGCTTTTCAGGTAAACGGTACTTATCCTTAATATCGGACAGCTTGGAGGTCAACTTAGTGTCAATGTAGTTGGCCTTTAGCTTGCTTGCCTTTTCCTTTAACCAGTATGCATGTCTAGAGGATAAGTATTTTTCAATCAATTGTCCTTCCGGGGTGACGGATTGTAAGATCTTGGCCTCCAAGTAATCAGCGTCAACGTGTTTGGTTAATGTCATATCTTGAGTTTCTCAATTGGTGAAGTTAAGTTAAGTTTAAGTTAAAAAGAAAACAATTGCTCGGTTATGTAATGATTATATTATATATATATATAGAAAAGATCAATTGAATAGTTACTATAAGAATAAGAACCGAAATAAAAAATACATCTATATTTACATCCACATCTGACTAGTCATTGGAAATCTTAAATTATTCAAAATAATATAATTAAATTAAATTAAATTAAATTAAATTAGTAAGAAAGTAAGAAAGTAAGAATAGAGAGGATTTATGAACCCGAAGATTGCTACAAGCAAACACCTCCTGATATTCCCGATATTCTCTTGCACACGGCTGTGGTCGCTCTATTTTAAACCCGGCTGGCTGTGCAAAATAGATATTTTATAACTACGGATATAATAGAATCATCATTAAACTGTTAAAGTACATTAATAAGAAGAATAAAGATGAAAGAAAAGACAGAGACAGAGGGGGGAGGAAGAAAAATAGAGGTATCAGACTATGGTGTATAAGGAAAAAACAAAAAGGAGTCGAATTTTTGGGGTTTAAATAGAGAGAGAGAGAAAAGAGTATAATGGAAATGTAAACAATAATCCAAAAAAAAAAAAGGAGACTAGAAACACTAAAGATTAGAGACCAAATGTGTATGATTAAATGCTCAAGTAAGCCTTGATGGCATCTTCGGTTTTAGTAACCATAGCTCTGTACTTACGTTGAGTTTCAATCTGGTCCAAAAAGATCTTGTATTTGGTGTTTAGTAACTTTCTATCTGGATCATTCTCATTGGATGGGAAAATAACCTTTCCAACACCAGAAAGTTCAGTCATAACCTTCCATAGCTTATCTCCTGGTAATTCTGGTCTTGCTCTACTGGTCTTTCTTGGAAGAGACTTTAGTGCTGATGCAGAGGTGATACTGGCGCTGGCACGGAGTGGTCTTTGCTTGGTGGTTTTCTCAACAATGGTCTCCTCCACCTTCTTTTGAGTATTGGAGTTGGAGTTGAATGTGAGTCCTCCATCTTCATCATCATCGTCATCATCATCATCGTCATCGTCATTAGCACCCTTGCCAATGGCATCTGAAATTTCCTTATCAATCAAGCTCAATTCAGAACCATGGCCCAATTGCTTAGATTCATCTTCAATTGGAGTCATGATTGGGAACGGATAACCGACAGAAGAAGTTGGAGCAGCCAAGGCAGAGATGGAAGTCATTGATGCAGTGGCAGATGGGGCTGTGTATGGGGAGTGAGGGATCTCGGCATTGTTAGTGGTGTATGATGCAGTGGAGTTCTTTCTAGATCTGGTGCCACCTTGTGACACTGGGTTTTTCTTAATGGCATCGTTGGCAGCAACGGCACCCAACATGGCAGCACCAAACACAACAGAAGCGTCAATGTATCTTGGGATGACGATTGGTAAACCAGTACAATCAGCCAGCAATCTCATCAATAAACCATTTCTACATTGACCACCACTCATAAAGATAGAGTTGATGGAGTATCCGGATTTTTCCATCTGTTCGACAATCTGTTTGGTTTGCTGACCGATAAACTCACATGCACCAAGGTATTCAATGGCCAAGGAATCCAAGGACACATCCATGGATTGACCAGTGATGGAGGCCTTCATGTGTGGATCAGCAATAGGGGATCTATTACCATGGAAGTCACCATAAAAGAACAAATCCTTGGCCAAGGCAACAACTGATCTCTCCTTACGAGTCTTCTTCAATGATTCTAATCTAGAGTTTAAGAAATCAAATCTTGACAAGTTTGAAGCTTCGGAGGCAACACCCAATTCAGCGTATGCAGGGTGGGTGGATAAAACATGAGCTAACAAGGCACCAGTACAAGATTGACCACCTTCAGCCATCCAGAATCCCTTAGCCATGACATCTCTGTAAGGACCCCAGACACCAGGGACAAAGATTGGGTCTTCATCCAAGATGATGTGACAAGTGGAAGTACCAGCAACGGCAGCCAGTCTACCTGTAGCCTTAGCAATACCTGGTTTATTTTTATCCTGTTCAATCAAATCTGGGATTGGGATTTCAGTTTGCGCAGCAACGGTACCGATCCAACCAGCATAAGCGTCAATGACACCAGAGGCGACATAACAACTATCGGTTAAACCCAATTCTTCAGCGGCAGTTTCGGATAATCTACCAACAGTGTCACCTGCGGAAAGGTACAACCCTGTAGAATCTGGCAAACCACCTAATCTTCTAAAGTTATCCTCGGCCAATTCCGGAACATCTATTTTTTCCAAAAATTTCTTGGACCAACCGTTTCTGTTTGTGATACCTCTTGGGACAAAACCCTGTTTACACACTGTGGAGCAGAATGATCTGGTCTCCTTATTGGTGGCTCTAAAGGTTAACCAGTCAGCCAGGTCAAAGAACTTGCATTGGTTAAACATGGAGACACCTGTTTTTCTGTCAATTGGCAAATTATGCTTCAACCATTTCATCTTTGGTAATTCCATCTCAATGGACATGATACCACCAACGTATTTTAAGCATTCATCTCCGGAGGCATTGATTTCGTCAACCTCTGCTTGAGCTCTGTGATCCATCCACAAGATGATATTCTCTAATTCATCGGTGAAATCAGGACCAACAGGCATTGGTTCATTGTTGGATTCATTGATAGCCACTAGGGAACAAGTGGCATCGAAACCGATACCCAACACCAGAGATGGGTCGATATGGGATTGGGAGACAGCTGTTTTAACACAGTAGCTGATGGCATCCCAAATTTCAGTGGATGATTGAGTGATGTAACTGGCCTTTAATTCATGTCTTGTGATTGGTCTCTCTGATAAACCCAGAATGGCACCAGATTCATCAACCACGGCAGCTCTGGCAGATCCGGTACCAACATCGACACCGACGTAGTACACTGGCTCCTTCTCTATCTGTTGCTGTGAAAGTGGTTTCAGGTTCTTAAGATTAAGATTGAACGGATTGTTATTAAAGGATTTGTTCTGTGGAATGGACATATTGTAAATTGTAGATATATCTATATATATATATTGTGGAATATTTGTTCAAGGCAATGTGAATATGATTTCCGTTTGCTTGCTTGTTTGCTTGTTTGCTGTTATGGGGAATATATAGGATAAAATGATAACGATTGTAAGAGTAGATGGAAAATTTAAAATTAGAAGATTAAATATTATGTTGAAGACACTTATGATATATGATATTCTAATTGAAATTGTATTGATATATAAATTGCCAAAAACCTTTAAATATACCGCTTGTATTGGAGCAAATAAAATAAAAAGGTGGTGGTCGGTGATGATGTAATATCTCGATGGATAGATAGGGTAAGAGGAGGGATCTTTTTTTTTTATCTATATATAAGAGATTCTAAATATAGAGAATATATAATTAATTATATATGATAAGTTATACTCTTTATTTAAATGATAAATTATATAGATATATATATATATATATATAAGAAAAAGGCAAGATACACACACACACACACACAAAAAAAAACAAGAACAAGTATACATGTACCTATTTATATATGTATGTATACAGATATATTGAAGAATATCTACTGCCAAAAAAGATAACCCCCTCCTAATTATCTTACATACTTTAGTTGAATCCCAAACATGTTAATAATTATTTTATATGTATGTATGCATAATGTATACACAAACATTACAAAAACATTAGTTTTATTATTATTATAATATAAATACACTATTATATAACGCGCTAATCTGGGCAAACCGCCATGGCGCAGTGACTGGGCCACTGCTACCAGCCTCATTTGAAGGAATTCCATACTGCCCTGACAGCTCTTACTTAGCAATTCCGAACATTTACGTCATCGATGCGTCTATCGACTTGTCAGAGAGGACGGTTTGTGGGTTTATACATTTATACCTATCGTATAAATCGTATACAACACAGCATAACATCGTCTCTCTCTCTCTATTGTAGACTGATCAGATTTATTTATATATTATTAATGTCCTAATTATCTTAATGTATTGTTTATTCTTTTTTTGATTTATGACTGTTGTTGTTGTTGCTGCTGCTGTTGCTGCTGATGCTGATGCTGTTGCTGTTGCTGTTGTTGTTGCTGTAGCTTGGAGGAGTTGCTCATGTATTTATCACACACTCCAACGATGAAATCAAATTGTTCATTATTCTCTATAGTTTTATTCAGCACTTGAACATTGATTTTCTTTGTTTGTTGTTGATCAGCAGTCTCCACAGACTTCTCCACCAATGAACACAGAAACATCTCTAATGCTCGTCCAACAGCGATAGGGGTCGCCTGTGCAACTTTCCCAATGTCCTCATCGCTTTGCATCAACTTTTTCACACGGGCAGCTGGAAAATGGGTCTTGATTTTTTGAAATGTATCCAAATCTTGTAATGACGACTGCTCAGTTCCATCGTTTGTAGACATTATTGATATATGAAGTTGTTATTATAGCTATTTGGGGTGGTTTTGTTTTTTTTTTTTCTTCTATTCACCCTTGGTTATTGGTTGTAATGGGCCTAAGTCAACTTGTTGATATGACTTTTAAAAACTAATATATATATAATAGCTGGGTATATATATAATATATATATTGTAAAGACACGTGATCAAAATATGACAGAGTGAAAAATTGGTAAGACGAATCAAATACACTTTAATATAAAGCAAGCTTAGTTCTTAGTTAGTTTATATATACAGCGAGTTGAAGTGAAGGAAATTTGAATGCTTTTTATACCTGCGATTGGAATTCTTAGAG
>PPHW02000042.1:0-34190 GCA_003705225.2 Ambrosiozyma vanderkliftii
ATGTAACCAAAAAGAAATCAGAAGTTTACCGATCAATGAATGAACGAATGAATGAATAAACAAGCAGATCTAAACAATCACCAAATAATATGTATATAAGTTAAATTGATATCAAACCCATTGTTTGTTAGGGACAATAAATGAACAATACAATCACACAATATGACCTGGAAATTGTGTTTTTTTTTAAAATGTTAGGAGAGCCCAGTAGCCAATACAGCCTAGTTGCCGCACATACTGCAGGTGTAAATTATATATTTATTTTTGTCGATAAAAACAGAAATCAATCAATTCAAGCAATTCAAATCAATCAATTAATATATCAAAATTACTCCTGGGCCCATATTTTACATTTTAAAAAAAATGCCAAAGTTTAAAAGTTAAAGATTTTTTCTAGTATCTACCCGACATTTTCTGCCTGCTTGGTCCCCCCCCCCACTCATCCACCCACACCGGGCATAATTACCGCAAGGCAGAGAGGGAGGAGCTCACCAGGATAAGATGTGCTTCTCACCATCAAATGCGGTTCAAACGTACATAGAGTTAGTGCCAAACTACACCACATGGGGTTTACAAGATGTAGAAGATGCAATAAGCTGGTTCTTACATGCGTTAATTTAATTTTTCCCCCAGAAATACGTATATACATGTCATGTATTAAAGTATTGGTGGTGTGTTATATACATATAAACACACATGCACACACAAGTTACATAATGATGAAACTCACATATAGGGCATATTTCAACCAAGAAACCAAACTTTCAGGTGTTCATACTCGTCCCATCTATGATTGCTAATATCAGTAGAGCATATTAGAATATAATTAATTCTTTTTGTTTTGATTTAAGAAAAAGAGATTCTGTGATGTTTCTTTTACTAGGTTGTCGAACATGTATTAATATTACAGATATATATGTAGTCGAATGCTGTAAAGAGAAGAAACTAAATCTCAGCGAAGGATCTAAAGGGGACAAGCCGGGATGGGATGGGTAGGGGCTCGAGGGAAGCGCCACTCCCTCTCGCCTGGTGAGTGGGCGACACGGCAAGGCATGACAAGGCATGGAACGGCACCGGCGCCAGCGCAGCACTAGCGCCAGCGCAGCACGGCAGTGGTGCATCCTCACTGCCGCTGTTTTTTTTTACCCGACAGCTTACCTGCCTGTCTTCTTCCGAGAACGAGCCAGATGATTATTGACCCGGGGGGAAAAATTAAGTATGACTATTTTAAGTTAAACACTTATAATATAAGCCTGTGTAATAAAGTAGTAGTAACAGGGACCATTGATAGAGTGATTTGTCCCATTTATAGGTGAAATTCTATTGGTCACTAATATTCATGTATGCAATGAATAAACACAGAGTAATCTTTGATGATCAGAAAGTAAATTTGTTAAGATATTTAGTATTTTCCTACGCCCCTTCGTATACATAAATTTTGGCTTGTGATTATTAATATACATTATAAATTATAATTATATTAATTAACAATTAATAACTAATAATTATTTTAAATTTGAATTTACCCATTGGTTAAATTGATTAGAAAGTGATCCGAATTATAAGGGGGGAAGTGGAGGGTGTGCTGTGTCTTGTTAAACAGGAAGATACCAACCTGCCCAAAATATGGGACTTCAGTTTACTAGTGGGAATTATTTTTCTCTATGCTAATACATCAACGGTCTAATATTATTTAGAGTTCCCCCACAGTCCCCTATAAACAAACATTCGCCCGCAGGAAAGAAAGATCTGAAAAGAATGTCAGGCAGACGGGCCCATTAGATATTACTCCTAGTCTCTCCTATACCTACACAACAATTTCTAAATTTCGAGCGGTAACTTTGGTAACTTTGGTAACTTTGGTGACTTTGGTAACTTTGGTAACTTTGGTGACTTTGGTAACTTTGGTAACTTTGGTGACTTTGGTAACTTTGCAGGCATATTCAACTTTTGAAATAAACTAATGTTGCTTTTAGTCTAACATTAATACAAGCCTAACAATAACGTGAGAGTGATATGACTCTATTCTGAAAAAATGCTGAACAATAAAGTTTTTTTTTGTAGGTGAATATGCCACTTTAAAGTTTGGATGTATGTTTTGAAGTTTTCCAGCGGTTAACTTTCTCACCAAGTGAGCAATAATATTAATTAATATTTTTATTTGCTTAAATTCCAATGATTATTTATTCCGCAGGATTAAACGATACTCAATATTGCAACATTGGACAAAAAACAATTGTATTTGTATCAATTTAATTTAATTCATTTAAACACGTTGAAAACAGAAAAAAAGGGTTTACAAAATAATCAAACAACCGGAGAATAGCAATAATAGCAAGTCAAAGGTTTAGACGAGCTAGCATCTAAATTAAACCATTACGGGAGTTCCAAAGTTCTGTAGGAATCATATAATGATTCTATTACATATGTATATCTTCCTGGTTGCTGTAAAAAGCTTAATGGCCCATAATATTTCTCTCCAGTTTAGATCATCAGCTGGTTCCTAAAAAGTGTATATTATACCGAATCGCCTTAATTTTAATGTCAACAGGTGATCAATCAATTAGCATCAGGCAACCCACCAATCAAAGCAGGGAATCTATCCTTCCTCTCACTATCCATCTTTATTACATATATAAAGTTTTAAGGAAAGAGAGAGGGAGAGCTATCTCTCTTTAGAGTATGAATAGAAATCAAATCAAAACAAAAAAAAAATCTGTTATGTCTGTGAATTATCAATAGATCTGGATTGATTAATCTGGACACAGATTTGAGTGAAGATACGAATTTACAATTTGCTTCTTTTTCTTCTATTTATAATTTCAGACGTAATCCAAAGAGGTTTCAATGTCGCAGAGGATATATCAAATCAAAACAAATATACCACAATCTAGGGGAAAAAATGCAACGTATATGTTTCATATGCACTTGAGAAGTGACAAGAATGGAAAACATCAAGGAGTAAAGACACCCTGTATCATGTGCTATTACTGTACCCATAGACACATACCATAAACACACATTCCATTTTGGTCAACGGTGCTGGATCTTGTGGTGTATACTGTTGCGTCCAGAAACGTGTAATTATTGTGAATAACAATATAATTAAAGCACACACCAGTTTTTATGGAATAAACAAATTTCCACTTCAAAAAAGAAAGAGTTTTTCGAAACTTAAATTTAATCAATTGCATCTTTTTTTTTCCTTCTCTAGCAAAGTTAAACATTGTATAATATGTTTGAAAATTCAATTACAATTTACCCAGTAAATTATTCATCAGCCGAGTGTACGAGAAGATAAAAAAAAACCTTTCTTTTTTTGAAGGATTAGCGCAATGGACCTGCGTAGAGATAGACAGCAGAATCGCTAACCCTAAAAATGTTAACTAGGTGAGTCGACAAATCTTATTTTTGATTTAATACTAATAAATCTCTATGTATATATATATGAAATATATAGAGATCACAAATACATACACACTCACCTATTCATTTACTTCTACACACGCAACTTTATATTCTTCAGGTTTTTACTTGTTCTAGATCATAGTACTAATATGAATAATGACATCAATTGGTAAGCAAGCGAGACAGGTGAAAGGGAGGATACATTGCATTATTGTATAAAAAGTGGGCGCATCTAAGTATTTTTCAACATTTATTTACATTTTTTCTCTTATTAGGCCAGTTAACATCAGTTTACCTTCTCTAACCGATGGGAACTCCAAAAAGTACCTTCTATATAATAAAAAAAACGTTTAAGAAACATTGCATGAGCTGCAAACATACACTCACCATGTGCATGTAGTAGGCAATTATTAGCGATGTATATGTTTGCTGACACATATATAAGAACCTGTTATCGAACCAGTGATAAATATATATATATTCCTTTAGATATTGGAGATTTAATATACTATTATTATCTCTGTATTATCCAATTCGGTTATTCCTAATTTAGGAAGCCATACTTTCATAGTAAATTTTCCTCTTTTTTTTCCTCTCCACCCCTTCTATAACTCCGAACCAGCGTTGATGCACGATTACGTTATAAAATCTAAGAGAGAGCCGGAAAAATAACTCATGTTAAATTAGTAAATCAAAAATAACTAAATAGGTTGCAACTTAAAAACACAAACAAACAAACAAATAAACATGTTATGTTTATAATACTTTCCGGAGTACTGAATTGTGGCTATTAAAAATAGGAAGGAGTCAATGATATCTCTGCAGCATCATTGTTTCCCATCTCATCATGTGTCAATGTCAAAATTTTGTCCACTTTGCTGACTGGATATTGTTACATATACAATAATGTTTAGCTGTTATATCTATTTGTGTCAATGTTGTCTACTTGTTATGTTTATTATATCCTTAACCGAACTTATAACAAGATGATCATTATTGACGACTATCGGTTAAAGGTTCCTAGATCTTCATTCATTTTATAGTACAATTGATTTGCTCAAGAAGGAGAATGGCAAATAGCACCAAAAAAACATAGAACCTTTTTTAAGGCAGTTTAAGCAATCAATTTATCCTTGTGACTGTAGTAGTTTTTATAAAATTAGTATTACAATGTCCTCTTGGGGTTTTTTTCTTCCTTTGCCTCTTCTTCCTCGTCATTCTCTTCGTATTAATTGCATTGAAAACATTCGATGTACAACCAAAGGTACGATGGATGTCATGGCCTGTTCGAGTTACTTGTTTTAATTGTATTAGTTGTTTAGACCTTCTTCTTCAGGGTTTTTTCTTTCAAAAATCCGACTGAACAGATACAATGAGAAAAAAAATAAATACTCCTGCAAGATACAAGGTGCATGATGGCAATCATGTTTCTTCTTTTAGTCAATGGGTCTAAAAACAGTAATCGCTTATAGCATATATGTTTAAGGAATAAACTAGATGCAAAAGGAAACAAAAACATAATATTTAAATGAGAATGCAAAAACAGTGAATGAAGTAACAGAGAAGATAGCTTACGTGCAGAGAGGGTTTTTCAAACCTACACCTACACAAACATACACACATACACATACACTTACACACACGTACACACACAGGTATACATTTCATATGCTGTAGGGTAATATGTAGACCACTTTAAACCATTCAGCATCATTACAAATGCATTTTTACCCGAGTGAAATCAAAAAACCTATATGAGTTTTATATTAAAAAAGAACTGTTCTATTAATTCCTTCATTATCCATGGTTGATTTACGCCATTGTCAAGGTGATAGAGATAGAGTTACAGTTATAGATATCAACAGAGAGAGATCTTGGATAATGGCATAGCTAATTCTCTATTTCTTTTTTCTCGGTTCTTCCGTTATTCGTACGTTTATTTTTAATACATTGTACATTTTATAATTAAGAGGAAATTATATTAAGAAGGTTGCGCTAGCCAAAAGAGACTTACTTGTCGACATCGTGCCGTATCTTCATCAAATGAATGGGAGAGAGGGTATATATATTCCAGCCTGCATTTTATATAGCAGTGTTCTGTGTTAATAAATGTGTTTATATATAATATATATATATATGATTTATTGGTGTTGATTATTAATTTGTACTAACGCAGATAACAATATTTAGTTCAGCATAATTAATATTCCTTCTTAGTTCGTGCGTGCGTGGGTGTGGGCAAAAAAAAAAGGAGGATTCTTTCCTCTCTTTTTTTCTTTCAAAAATAATTATTCTCCCTCCCAAAGTATAAAGTTTATCGCACCTTTTGCTTTTAGGTGCATAACAAAAACTAAGAGAACCAAAACTTAAAATTTGTCGGCAGAGAGAGCTCTCTCTCTCGCTATTTCGCATTTTAATTTATACTTACTAATTATTTTTAATATTCTTTCTCTGCCGGATGGTTTGTTCCCCTTTTAGACTGGAAGAGAACGGAGAAGGGAAAACTTGATACTTGTACTGGCTTAAAGAATCATGTATTACGTTTATATATATATATATATATATATACTATATATGATTTTTAATCTTCTCTCTCTTTCTGTTAGTTCTGTGTTTATCCCCCCTTTTTTTTCGTTGTTGATCATCATGGTTATTTTTCTTTTTTCCATCAACGAAAAAAAAGGAAGCAAAGGAACAGAAGGGAAGGGGAAAGAAAAGAGAAGAAAAAAAAGAGAAGAGCAGAGAAGGGAAGGGAATAGATAAAGGAACGGAAGCTAAAAAGTAAGAGAAAGTCTAACCTAACGTAAGGGAAAGAGAAAGGGAACGAAAAGAAGATATTAAAAAGCAGGGCAAGGGCCGGCTAATATGGGGGACCTTATTAATTAGTGAGTGGTATATAAATGGTAAAAGGGTAAAGGGTATAGGCTTAGGGCTTTAAATTAGATGGGTGAATTTCCCTTCCGAACAACAATAGCGGAACAACAACATGAAAATTCGTGAATAAAAACACACAGAGAGAGATATAAACATACATACGTACATATGGGTATATATGTAGCACATATATACATTGAATTGATTTCAGTTGGGATTAAAGGAGTCGTTCGTTTTTTTTTTCTTGCTTGGTTTTTTGCATTTGTATTTGTGTTGACTTAGTAGTTATGTTAGTCGTGATAGTAATAGTCATAGTGGTATTACTTCTTAAATAAAAAAAAATGTGGTATAGCTACGTAGTAATAGCATATATACAGATGTATGTATGTGTGCCTGTGTATCTTTTCTTTTTTTTTCTTGATTTCTGGATAATATGGGTCGGATCCTCAATTGAGAATGTCGGAAATAAAGAGATGCATTTGGTGCTGTCGACTTTCTTTTTTATTTCCAAAAACAAACAAAACAAACAAAAAGGTTCACTAACACGCATGCACTTGCACATCCAGCACCAAATAATATTTATTATTAAAGAATAATTTCTAATGAAAAAAAAACAAAAAAAAAAGACACACACACACATAAATTAAAGTTTTTTATCTTTAAGAATTGAACCTACACCTACACATACATACATAAATAAAATAAAAATTACATACTTTATCGATCGATCGATCGATCGATTATTATTATTTATTATTATATTATTTATTATAGCATTATTATTATTATTTAATTAATTATTTAATTAATTAATTAATTATTTTGATTTTAGTATAAATCCTCTCTCTCTCTGTATAATGTGGATGTGTGTGTGTCTTTTCTCTCTATTCATATTTTTGGAAAAACTCCCTAGCTCCATTTTACTTTATAAATATAGAGGACATTCACATCTTTTAATTTCCAAATCTCTATCTCTCTCTGATCTAACATAACTCTCCTTGATCTCTCTCTTATTCTTTCTTTCTCTCCTTCTTCTCTTTCCTTTCCTTCTTTCTTCTTTCTTCTTCTTCTTCTTCCTCTTTTTTTTTTTCACTTTCATACAATCAATTACAAACTCTCTCCCTGTCTATATCTTATATAGCTGTATATATTTAAATATATATACTAATATATATATATACACACACACACACACTCTACAAAAACACTTTCTTATATTCAATTGAATAACTTCAAGTGAGCCCTCATATTAGATATTACACATCTCCTTGAAAAAACAACCCTTAATCAGTTAGTCCAGCCCAGCCGACCAAATTCTGCTCGCTGTTCTACTACTATACTATACTCTACATCTAGTAACTACTGCTACTGCTATTACTGCTACTACTACATATCTCAAGAGTATTCTAATCATTTCTTTTTTTTTTATTATTACTCCTTTTTTTTTCCCCATCCCACAAAAAAAAAAGAGCTAAAAAAAGAAGCGCTTGTTTGTCTGTGTCCTTGACTATCTGTCCCAGTTCTTAACGGAATAAACAACAAACAACAACCTCCTAACTCAATTTCCAGAAAATTTCATTGAAAAGGAGAACAAGGAAAAAGTTTGGAATAACAACAACAACGGCAATAACAACGGATCAACGAAAAGGAAAGTCTACATCTTCGTTCCCATTTCTCTGTCCATCTTCTAATCTCTATTCAGATACAAATCAACTTACCCCTTCTCCTTCTCCTTCCCCTTCAAATTATTTTTCTGTTTTCTACTATCCCAATTGATCTACATATATATATATATATATTAAAATTGGAACTTTATCAGAAAAGAAATTTGAAGATATACTATACCATATAATATCTTAGATAGACACCACCACCACCACCAACCCACCACACCAAAAAAAAAAGAAATTCAAAATTTTGCCCTCCCAACATTTAAAGTTTTGTTGTCCCCAAACCCTAACAGAGTCAAGTAAGACCACTCACTACCTTGTAAAACCAGACTCTCTTCTTCTTCTTCTTTTTGTTTTGTTGATATTTCTTTCCAATTGTTCACTATTCAAAAACAACTATAAATTTACCATTCACCAGTCACTATAGTTTTTGAACGTGTATAACATAGAAAGAGAGCACGTCATAGAAAACAAAGAAAAAACTAAGAAAAAATTAAATATTTTAAATTATTATTTATTAATTTAAAAAATATTTTTTTTTTCTTTTTTCTTCCTCTGTTTTTCTTTTTTTTTTTTAATCTTCAATCATCACACATTATCATATCATATCATCATTATATATTATATTATATTATATTATATTCATCAAACATCTTCATCAATTTTTTTTTTTAATCAAGAAAAAAAAATATACAAAGATCCAGTTTAATCACTCATCTTAGAAAGAATATCACTATATCATCTATTCACTTCTTCTTTCACTTAATATATTAGAATTTACCTTTTACCTTTTTTTAATAATTTTCAAGCGGATATCCCTCACTCATAATAACACCTGATTAAATAATAATAATACCAAATATATATATTTTTTGAGATGTCCCAGAATCAGAATTATCAACCTCAAGCTTATATGGGGTATCAAATCCATCAACAACAACAACCTCAGTTGCAATACAGCTTTCCTCAATATTACAGTCATCAAACTGCAATGCCTCCTCCTCTCACTCAACAACAACAACAACAACAACAGGCCACTCCTACAACTGCCGTCACCGCCAGTAGTGGTAGTAGTAGCAGCACTGCTAATCATACCCCTTCACTACAACAGTTAACTGGAAAGGCTGGTAAGAAACCAAGTTTAAACTCTTTATCATCTTCCTCGTCATCATCATCTTCGAAAAAGAACTTGAACGGGGCTAAACCTCCTAGAAAGGTGTCTGCATTTGTGACGAAACTATTTGCCATGCTTCAGGATCCAAATCTATCTCATTTAATCTGGTGGTCTAGATTATACGAAAATGACACTGCTACTTTCGCTCTCTTGCCCGGTTCACAGTTTGCCAATTCATTGACTACATACTTTAAACATGGTAATGTTGCATCGTTTGTTAGACAATTGCACATGTATGGTTTCCATAAGATTTGCGATAGTAGTCCTCCACCACTACCGTCTAATGTGTCCAAGAATGACTCCTCAGATATCGCTCAGCCAGTGTGGGAATTCAGACATTCCACTGGGAAGTTCAGAAAGGGTGACCATGCTTCATTGCATTTGATTAAGAGAAGATCAACCTCTGTGCGTAGAAATTCATCAATCACCGAAGACGGAGATCATAAGCAAACCACTTTACACCAACAGCATCTACAACAACAACAACAACAACAACAGCAGTACGCACAACAACAACAACAACAACAACAACAGTACAGTCAACAGCAGCAATACTCACAGCAACAACAATATGGACAGTACCAATACTCACAACCACAAACTCAAGCTCAACATCAACCTTATGAAAGCTACTACCAACCAGTGGATTACCAACCTCAATTCTACATCCCTGTTCATGAATATACATCACAACAACAATACACCCAAGCTCATCATGACACCTCTAACGCTGCTGGTACTGGTGCTGCTTCTGGTTCTTCTGCTGCTGCTACTGCATCCTATGAATATCCAACGTCTTCGTCTGCTCTGTATCAACAACAGAACATCAATGCTAATGCGAGCAATCCCAGTACTTCAGCCCCAGCTCTCCAACAACAACAAGATAACAACACGCAAGATGTGAACAAGTCACGAACAGGTTCATTGAACTCAATAACTGATGCCACAGAGGTGTCCTTTCAATCTTCATCTAGAAACAGGTACCCCTCGGTGTTTCTGGACCCTTTAGCCCCTGCTCCGGGAAACGCTAACGCCAATGCCACTTCAAACGCAGTTCCTGCATCGATAACTTCCGCTAATAATCAAACTGCATCCCCTGTGTATTACCCTCAACAAGGTGTGTACGGTGGTAATGATGTGACATCGGCATCAATGACTCAACAACAACAACAGTATGGTTTGCAATACGCTCGTTCGTTGTCCCCATCCGGAAGTAACAGCATTCATTCAAAACGTCCGGGGTCGTTTCCCCTGATGAACGCATCGGCTCTCTCCTCTGCCGCTGCTCAACAACAACCACAGTCCTCTGAGATAAGGCTTCCTAGATCTATTCCCAGTGAGTATCAACAGCAGCAACAACAACAACAACCCCCACCCCAATCGCCTGGATTACAGCAACACCACCAACAACAATATCGTGTTCCCACTCCGCTATCATCAAGTTCATCGTCTGCAGCATACCAGCAACAACAGCAACGTCAGTACTCTGTAGGAGGATACGATCAATTGAGCTCAAATGGATATGCTCAATCGGGCATTCCACATCCTTCAAGACTATCTTCTACATCTCAACAACAGCAGCATCAATCTCTAAGCTCTGTGCCTACGAATAACCGCATCGCAGAGCTTCGTCCATCTATTTTCCAAATTCATGGTAATAACCAAAACCACACATCAATGTCATCATCTGTGTCGACTACTGCTTCCGATTCTATTTTCAGTAGAACTTCATTGTCTTCGGCAACTCAAGGAGGTGGTCGGGGCTCATCGATATCTAATTTGTTAAATGATGAAAATCATGGCAAGATGAAAGATATAGGTGTTAGTGCAGCTGTTGATACTAAGACTGCTGCCACTGCCCCTGCTGTTGTCAACGCAACAGCTCAAAAGTAAACCAAATGATGATGATTCCTTTTTTCTTTCTGCTCTACTCTGCTCTGCTCTTTCTTTCCCTTTTTTCAATCCTCCTTTCCTTTTCTTTTCTTTAATATGTATAAAACAAGTTCTTTTTTTCTCTTCCCACCTTGTTTCTGTTTCTATTTTGATTATAATTTGATCTTTTCTTTTCGTTTGATCTTAACTTTTTTTTTTGTCTTTTACATAATTTATATCCAGCTAGTTTTGTTTACGTTATATTTTCGTCTAATATCTCTCTTTTCCATTTCGTTTGACTTGAATTGACTTCTTTCAATACCACTATTACTTATTACTTTATCATCTTTTTTTTTTAATTTTATTTTATTAGTTGGTTTTCTTTGGTTTATTTCTTTTATCTCTCTATCTACATCTCTTACTCCTATTACTTTTTTGTTTGTTTGTTTATTTGTTTGTACTTTTTCTACTTCTCATACTGTTATATTTTTAATATCCCATTAAGTTACCTATTAATTTCCACCATTTCCACCATTTCTTTGTTTTATAGTTATAGTTTTAGTTCTTCTATTGCCAATGGACACTGACACTTAATATCATAATATCTCACTTATTTCTGGTTCTACAATTTACGAATAATGAATGCAGTTTCTTCTTTTTGAATGATAATTTTCTTCTTTTCATTAAATTTATTAAAGTAAGTTATATAGTAAAAAAAACGCTTAAAGAGACACGTTGTTTGTTATGCATAGTATTAGAAGGGTCTCTTTGATTTTGATTTATTTGTATTTGATTTTGATTTTGCACTCTTTCTCAGCAATATTTCGTCATCATCGTCTGAGCTATCATCGTCGTTGTCTGATCCTGGACGCTTCCTTTGCTGCTGCTGTTGTTGTTTTTGTAATGGCTTATTTTTCAACTGGTCTTGGATTCTTGTAGTTCCAGTGGCACTGGCTGTACCTCTCTTACTACCCCATTTATTAACACCTGCTGAAGACTTGCCATTTTTTGATATTTTATCACGATTAGAGTCTCGAAGTTTATTTCTCAATGCCCGTAGCATCTCACTGTCATTTTCGGATCTTTTGCTGTTTTTAAAGTTCTGTTGTGGTTTAGATGTTTTGGGGTCAATGATAGGTTTAGTGAAATCTGAAACTTTCACGTAATTAGAAGCATGACCATTAGATGATATCGAATCATCCGTATCATCGGGGAGTGAAAGACCATGGCCCTGTTGAACTACAGGTAATGATTCAAACTTCAATGTTTCTGACCGTAAACTAGGGCCATTTGTAGAAGTAATAGAAGTAGAAGTAGAAGCAGAAGCAGAAGCAGAAGCAGAAATAGAAGGAGAAGTCAAAGAATAATGGGATGGGGAAGGGGAAAAGGAAGTAGAAGGAATCGGAGTTTGGTTTGAGGAAGGCGGTGATAACCATGAGTCAATTGTGGAACTCATGTTTGCAAAAGACAATTTGAATTCATTTTGTAACTTCTCTTTTCTTTGTATATCTTTTCTGTTTGACATTTGATGGGATGTATATTGACTGATATGTGATGATGTGATTGAGGTATTGAAAGGTGAAATAGGTAATGGGAGATACCAAAAAGGAAAACAAACTATTTATTAAAAATCTAGAATATGTTATAAGTTTCAATTGGATAAGATTATACAACACAAAACAACAATTGAAAATGAATCACTAAAGAAAAATTCAAAAAAGAAAAGAAATAGAAAGAAAAACCACCTGATTTAGATGAAGGGGATGAATGAATGTATTGAATTGAATTATGAATCCGAATTGAATTCAAGGTATAGGAAATGAAAGCTATTATCTAAGATGAAGAAGGAAGCGGACGGAGACACAGGGACACAAATCTAGTTCCTACCAATAATTTTTAAAAATTTCAAGTTTAATGTAATGTACGTAAATGTATGTATGTGTCAATCGATTTACCGTATGTATCCCCATATAACCACACACCATCAATATTACAGACAGAGAGACAGATAGACCAATTAATACACACACACATACACAGATTAGTTAATAGACGGAGAGAAAAAAAAAAAAGAAAATTTTTTTTAGGGTAAATTATTCAGGCTGTGCAACATGTATGTGGATTTTTTTTTTTTGACCGCATCGGGAAGTCTCTCTGAAATGGGAGAAGATTTGAATCATGTGACACACAACAGCTACTTATGAAACATGGTTAGCATTTAGCATCGTAGCTTCCTTTCAGTGTATATTTCATTCCTTCTTTCTCTTTGCCTATTTGGTCGAAAGAAAACTTGTACCCACCCATTGGTATTATTTATTTATCCTTACGCCTCCTCTGTTTCTGCTGTCCCCAGCCTTGTTAATTAATTAATTAATTAATTAATTAATTAATTAGTAACTAAATCATTCACATCTAGATAAGTTTGCGAGGAAGGAGAAAAAACCCACTTCAAATAAGGAACAATATTTCAATGCTCGGTAATAGCACAATTACAAGACTAGTCTCTAAATATACATCTATTAAACCCATCAATGATAGAGAACATCCACACAAATCATTTATATAATTGGTTTGCAATTATGAAACGAAAAATAAATGAATGAAAGACGAATACAATGAAACATATATTGGACTACGCCAACCGAATGCCATCAATTCCATCTACCCAATGGTTCCGATCCATACCTATCTACGATACGATACGATATGATATAAGACATGCTATGATATAACCGCGATGTTGAAAACACAACCTAATAAGAACAAATTTCTTCTTCCCCTTTCTTATGCTTCTCCATATGGAAATAAGAATAATTGATATAAATAATTAATTCTTAAATAATGCTATTATTTTGATGGGGGAAAGAATATATATATAGAGAGTATAATAATAATAATAATAATAATAATAAATAATAATAATAATAATAATAACACTAATAAAATAGAATATCATAGAATAGAATAAAACATGCCCTATATATTTATTAAGAGAGATCGATCAGAACCAAAACTAACAAACACATATCTTTTAACTAAAATTTACCCACATACAAAAAAAAATCACATACAAAAAAAAACCGTTAGAATCAAGTTGAGTGTGACCCATAATGATGTATATATTATATAGTAGTAGTGGATAACAAGGTTGCCTGGGAGACATGGGAGATAAATTATATAAAACTGAGATGATCCATTGAATAATAATACCATCAACAGTATACTTTAATACACCTGATGAATAAGAATATACAGTTAACGTATGTATAGAGAAAGAGAAGGTATTACAAAACTACACCCTCTTCTTCTCTTTTGCCACCAGAAGTCAAAGTTACTTGGTAAGCCTGTCGACGACAAATTCAGTTTCGAAGATATATATGGCGCCATGGCTATGAGGCTGCATGAAACAAAAAAATATAAATGTGCGTGTTGGACGGCTTTATGGCTGCCAAAGCTTATTTTTGGAGAGCTAATGTAGGTCATAAATCAGTTGTCGTCGACCACTTCCACCTCTAACTTAAAATTCTGACTCTCCCCATCCTCCCTCCCTCCCTTCCCCACCCCACTACTGGCTGGTGCCTGAGAAAAAAAAATGCATTCATTTGTTTTTATTCTATTTTTAATTTAATTTGTTATCTTTTTATGAGATAATACAGAGAGATACGATTATTAATGATATAATTGTTATTGTTATTATACAATCAATATATTTTGCTGCACAATAAAGAAAAAAAGAACCTGGCCCATACAACCGTTTACTACTCTTTACCACCAGAACAACCACAATCATTCCTTCACAGAACACTTATATATATAGGCGCAAAACTGTTATCACGTTACTACCACCATCGTCATCATCAGCCTTTCTATATCTCATATTTGTTCATAAAGTTTAATATACAACTCTCTTACATACATACATACATTACACACACATATATACGTACATACATACATATATGGCTGAACACATAAAAAAGGCCCCTAATTCGGCTAACTCAATAACCACAGCTTCAACATCTACAAACCCTAATGACCTTCAACGTCCATCCATAACATCTCTGGACAGTGGTATAAGCATAGGCAGCACCAGTAAACAATCAATATCGTCATCCATCAATGATAAACAACAGCAACAACAACAACCCATTGCTCCATTACAAAAATCATCATCTCCTGCTCAATCATTGATATCACAGCAATCTTCTATTCAATCACAGCAATCTTCTATACAAACTGCCCAATCGGTTCAATCACAACACTCAACATCTCAATCACAATCACAAACTAATACCAATAATCTAAAAACTAGATATGCTCAATTGCAAAGAAGATATAAACTTTCGGGGATTAAAGAGATTGCAGACTATGATGAATCGAAAGAAGATGAAATACTTAAAAGACTAGAAGAGGAGGAAGCGAAGCAACAAAAAGAAAGCCAACTGGAACGGGGTCAGGACCAGGGTAAACAGTTGAAGACTGGTATAAAGATGACCAAGAAGAATAGTCATAGTAAGAATAATAAGAATACACAACAGGAGAAAACCTTGACTGCTAGTAAGACCGTCAGCCATAGTCATAGTCAGAGCGAATATTATGATGATGCTAGAGGTGGAGCAGAAGGGGAAAATGAATCCCTAGAAACTGATGATGATGGTAATGAATCAATGGCAACCAGTAATAAAGTGTTGCCACTCACAGACCCGGTGCCGAGGAGTAAACGACAAAATTCCTCCACAACATCAATTGCCACTGATGATCCATTATCAACTTCTCCTCCTACAGCCGCTCCTCAAACTTCTCCGACGACTCCAACAAACAGTACTAATCTAGGACGTAGAAGAACAAGAGGTGGAACATTGTCTAGTTGGTTTCAAAGATCTAATTCCATTGAATCTGGTACCCGGTCTAGAAAAGTCTCTAGGCAATTGTCATACGCCAGTGCTTTGAACAATAGACCATCTGTGTTTGTCCCCACACCTATACTGGATACATCTACTCAAGATGATGAACTAATGTCGATATTACTTGATAGTGAGGACTCTGAAGAGGGAGAATACTATGACGATGAAGATGAGGAGGAAGAGGAAGAATATAATGGTAACTCTGATGAGGACTCTGATAGATCTGAAGCTGATGAGATTAAATCTTATAAAGTTCCAACCAGTGTTAGTGCTGCTGCTAGTACTGCTGCTAGTGCCGGTGCTGCTGGTGCTACAGCTACTGGTCGTGGTAAGGGCCGTCGTCGTGCTCGTAATACTAGTGGCGCTAGTCTTGGAAAGTCAGGTACAAATGGTGCTCCATTGACTAGAAGAGAGACTATTAAACAAGAAGTGAATAAGAAGTTAGAAAAAATTGGGTTTTTCGATCCTAAATTCAATAAGTATAAGGTGGTTTTGAGATTCTTGAAAGGGTATGCCTTCATTATTTCGTTAATTATGGCAATATTCAGTGTGTTCTGGGGTTGTATGTACCATAGAGAGAAACGGTTTGTCCACTTGGAACTTCTAGTTCTTTTAGATGATGCTGGTGTGTACAATTCCACTGACATCGGTGTCACTGATTTGTTCAGTCAAGCCTTAGTCAATGCCACTGAACAGCCAGCGATTAAGGCTCTCGCAGGATGGGATCTTCACACGTACACGGAATATACAAATAATGTCACTGATATTGACAGTATATTAAGACGGCTAGTGTACCATGAGAAGGCATGGGCTGCTGTTTACGTTGAACCAAATGCCACATTAAATTACTACAATGCTCTGCAAAATGGCGAGTCGTTTAACTTATCAACCGTGTATCATGCTATCTACCAATCTGGTAGAAACATGGCTACGGTTGGGTACATAACGAAGGCATTGCAACAGATGCAGGACTATGTTTTAACTGCACAGAGGCCGTACATCAATGCACCATTGATGGCGAAGTTGAATGACACGCAAGTGGGCAATTCTTTGGATACTCTTTTGACGCCGATTCTGTTCAATTTGTCCGACTTGACGTTATCGAGGTTGCAGAAGCCAATTGTGATGGGGCCGCAACAGTTTGGTTTGATTTACTTGCATCTTCTGTCGTTGATGCAGTTTGCATTTTTCCAGCCGTATCATATGCAGATTGAATCTACGTTGACGAATCGGTCGTTTATCATTTACAGATTAATCTCTTCTCAGATCAGTTATTTGGTCATTGGGTTGGCGTACACTTTGGAGCAGATTGCGTTTCAAATTGACATTTACACGGCATACCCTGGAAAGGCTGGGTTTGTTGTGTTTTGGATCTTTACATATTTGATGTTGGCTGCGTTGGGAGGTGTTAATGAGAATATTTTCTTGTTGTTGCAGTGTTTCTACCCGAATATGGTTCCATCGTGGATGTTTTTCTGGATTGTCGTTAACATTGCTCCTACGTATTACCCATTGTCCTTACAACCAAAGGTGTTTAGATATGCGTATGCTCTGCCTATCTTTAATGGATTTCAGACGTATAGAATTTTACTTTTCGACACGTATAAGAACAGCACCTTGGCTAGAAATGTGTGTGTGTTGATATCGTGGGTGGTGTTGACTAATATTGCATTACCATTCACAATGATGTACTTTGCGAAGGTTAAATCTGCTCAGGCTATGGGTAAGATGAAGGAGTTTAAGAAGTTGAGAAAGCAAAAGAGACAAGCCAAGATGAAGAAGATGAATGATAAGTTTATGGGCCAAGCCAAGTATCTCACTGAGAAGGTTCTCCATAGTCCTACACCACATTTAGGCTCACATAATCTTACATCATCATCATCATCATCATCACCCCCACCCCCACCAGCAGTATCTGCCGCTGCGACTGCGACTGCGACTGCCACTACCACTGAGAATACCGAGCTAGAGAAGAATAAGCAAAAAGGTGAATAATATATACATACATGTTTAATAATCTTTTCTATATAGCATGCACACTTTTTAATACTGAAACTTTTATATAAATTTATAGATCCCTTTTTTACCTACCATATATATAATAATAACTGTAATAATAATATAAAAAATGATGCCCCACCTCCCTCGCCCCTCAATCAGCGGCTTGTGTTTTTTTATTTTAGTGTGCGTTTTTCTTTTCTTTTTTTTTTGGTTCGGTTGCTGTTTTGGGAGGTGAAGAATGGTTATTAATACTTATTAAGTTATTATGTATGTAATTAAACTTAAATTAATTAATAGCATTACTGTTATTTTAACTTATTTAATTAATATTATAAGGTATTTTATATTGAAGTTTTAAAAAAAAAAAAGAAATCGGTTAAGTACTCTAGCTACAATATACAAGATACAAGATCCGTAATAGATGATGAAGTAGCAAGATGAAATTGGATTGAAATTGTGGACGTTAAAGGGTCAGAGATGTTGTGGGAAGAAAAAGGAGCAACTTAATACAGTATAAAAACAATGGATTTAGTATATACACATAAACAATAAACAATATAAAAATTAATAAATAATAATAATCGTATATATATATTATATAAACAATAAACAATGAGTGTAAATTAATTTATATAATCGTTCATTCATTTATATATATATATGTACTTCATTATCCATATTATTATATTCAAGAGAGATTAAACAATACTTTAATTAGACACATATTATATTAATTCACTGTACATTAATTCATTACCCTTCATACATATACTTAGTCTTTAAACTTCTCGTCCCTTTCCTTCTATAATCAACTCCTACTCCATACATATTACAGACACACACACACAATCAATCAATCAATCAATCAATCAATCATTAATTCAATTCAATTCCACCTATATCATGTCTGATGAATCCAATGATATTGAAAAGGGTCCTCTCGAGAACAACGACTACAACGATAACAGCAACATTGCTCGACAGAAATCAGCTGCTAACTCCGTGAAAACTACAAAGTCAAGGATATCAGGATGGTTTCGTAGAACAAGCAGCACTAGCAACTTTGAGGCTCCTCATTTGAGACGTCGTAACACCAAACACAGACAATTGAACTATGTCCAGGCCTTGACTAGTCAGCCTCCAATGCTTGGGCCTGGCGAGGCCATCCCACCAGGTTATGAGTCAAATGATGCAGATGTCATTGATATGATCATGGATGACGAGGATGACGCTGAAGCTGATATTGATCTTGTTGATACTTCTCAGGAACCAAAGAAATTTACCGGCTCTTTAGCCGGTGCCGGAGCAGGTGAACCTAGCATCGGAACCAGTACCAGTGGTGCTGCTCAGGTTGGTACTGCAACTAGCACAGATGCTGGTAGTTTCAATGAATCAGATATTGATTCCGAGGTTGGTGCTGCGTTGAGTCAGTCTAACACTAGAGCTTCTGCACAGTCGGGACATACATTGGGTAAAATCGTCACTAATGCTGAACAAGCCATCAAGAAGAAGTTTGATTGGTCGGACCCTGAATTCAAGCATTCAAGAACTAAAATCTTTTTGTTGTATCTCTATGGATACCTTGTCTTGATCATTTTGTTGATCGGTATCTTTTCCCTATTTTGGGGTGTCATGTACCACAGAGAGTATAAGTTTGTTCGTATGTCCTTCTTCGTCGTTTTGGATGACCCAACCACCTATGAAAACTTGGGTATTGAGGATTACTTTAGTCAAACCCTGCTCAATGCCACAAAAGTTCCCAAAGTTTCAGCTTTATCAGGCTGGAAAATCAAATACTACCCTCAAATCACTTCGAACGTCTCGGATTTAGATAGAATCCTAAGACGTAAGATTTACCATCAAAACTGTTGGGGATTGATCTACGTTAAGCCAAACTCCACAATAGACTACTACAATGCCTTACAGAATGGTTCTTCATTCAACCACTCTACTGTGTATAACGTTATCTATGAAACAGGTAGAAGTTATTCGGGTGTTGGTTCATACGTTGCTAAGGCCATTCAGGGGTTGCAAAGTGCCGTGTTGACATACCAACCATTGACTATCACCTCTCCATTATTCACAGCATTGCAAGAAACATTGTCCACATCCACAACCAAATTACAAAATGCCATCACTAATTTCGCCATCCCAGTGTTGTTCACATCTACCGATTTAACTGACTCAGCATTGTTGAAACCAATCGTTTTGGGACCTCAACAATTTGGTGTCATTTACCTACATCTGCTTTCATTGATGCAATTGGCCTTCTTCTCCCCATACCATGCGAAAATTGCCACTAGATTAAACAATAAATCCTTTTTGATATTTAGAATCTGTTCTTCTCAAATCACCTATTTGATGATTGGATTGGCGTACACGTTGGTGCAGATTGCGTTTCAAATTAATATATACACCGCATACCCTGGTCGTGCAGGTTTCGTGGTGTTTTGGATCTTTACATATCTAATGTTGGCTGCCTTGGGTGGTGTCAATGAAAACGTTGCATTGTTGATCCAAGCATACAAGCCTAATATCACCCCAACATGGATGTTCTTCTGGATTGCTGCAAATGTCGCCCCAACGACGTATCCATTGGTGTTGTCACCTAAATTCTACAGATTTGCATATGCTCTGCCTATCTTTAACGGTTCTGAAATGTACAAGATTTTGTTGTTTGACACCTATAAACAAGCCTCTCTGGCCAGAAACGTTGTTGTGCTTTTAGCATGGGTGGTGTTGACAATGGGCACATTGCCACTTTGTTTGAAGCTTTACGTTGCCAAGAAGACAAAGTCAACTGTAAGTAGATTGGAAATAGTCAAGAAGCAAGCACGTGAAAGAAAGGCTATGAGAAAGGCTAAAAGAGAAAAGGTCATAGCTGCTAAAAACCCTCGTTTGGAGAAGATTGTTGAAGTTAACAACGACTTCTATCGTACTCTGCGTGGAACTGAAAATGAAGTCATAGATCCAGTCATTCCAAATGTCTTGGGTCCTTCTGAAGTGTCTCCTCTTCAACAAGTCACTGATGCAAAGAAGCAAGCTGCTGCAGCAGCTGCTTCTGCTGCAGCTGCAAAAACCAAATAAATAAATTGAAAAAAAAAAGATTGATTTAATGATACCTATTAAATATATTTATTCCTCTAATTGTTTCTGTTTTCTGTATTTCTGTCTCTGTTAATAATTGTGTTTTACTTCTTTTTTTCTGCCCTGTTTTCGTTAAACCATCTTCTATTTTACTTACTACACAAGTGCATGCATACATGTACACCATTTATAGTGAGATCGGTTTCAAAAACAACATTAAACAACTAATTAATTAATTAAAAAAAACGATATTGTGTTTCTTTATTTTATAGGGTAGCATGTAATGTAAATAATATCGGCAAATACTAAATTATAAATTGTAGAAGAAGAAGAAAAAAAGAGTAATACATATATGTTATTTATTAAAGGAAGTTTTTTTTCTTGATTTTATAGCAAGACAGAAGTCTTTTTTGTATACATTTAACCAGGCTAAACAGGCTAGCTATTAGCCTAGGAGTGGTTGGTAATTAACGTTTCCAAATCCTTTAATAGTTCGGTCTTGTCAATCTCCATACGGTGAATAAACACAGTCTCAATCAACTTACTGTTTAACATCTCCAATTGCTCAATGGATAAATTATCAGACCCAGAAATCAATTTTTCGTGCAAATCAGATAACTTATCAGAATCAATTATCAACGTTGGCTTTTCTGGAATGTCAATTTCCTCCTCATCAGAAGAAGATGGTGCTGAGGCAGCACTTCCTTGTTCATCATTAGCAGAAGAACCAATAGTGGTGGTGGTTAGAGTATTGACCTTAGCAGCAGCAGTAACTCCAGCACCATCACCATTAGCAGTGATAGAATCATCAATCTTCTTTTCCTCTTGCTCCACTTGTTTCTCCAATTCAGCCTTGTTTGGCTGCTGGGACACCTCATATGGTTGAGGAGCCAACACATCGCCATCTCCCCCATTCATAGCGGGATCTACTTGGTTTGGCTGTAGTTGTGACTGGGCCTGTTGTTGTTCTGTGACAATAGTATCTGTAGTAACTGCATCAGTACCTGTAGAGGTGGCATCTGCAGTACTAGATTCTTCCTCTTCAATTATCGACTGTAATGGCTGGCCATTTCCTACTGGGGTTGGGATTGGAGTTGGAGTAGAGGTGCCATCTCCGTTAGTTAGCTGTTTTTTTTGTTGTTGGCTCTTGGCAAGTTCTTCCAACTGCTTCAGCTTTTCAGCGTTTCTTTGCTTCTCTCTACTTCTCACATCTCTCCATTCATCAAATAATTGTGGGAATTGGGCACGGATTTCATCGATACCAACCACAACATGTGCAAGCATTTCCTTTGCTCTGTTAATTCTTTCATGGTCCTTGAGTGTTTCAGAATCCTTAACAATAGCATTTATATCATCAGAGAATTGCTTTGGTTCAGAGTAGAACCCGTTCCATAGTCGTTCTTCAACAATCTCTAGATCCATATTGTAAAACAAATTACCTGTGAGAGTGTCAAAAATCTTCTCATCACGTCTTTGGTATCTGGCCTCGGGTCTTGACTCATTTTCAAATAAATGAACTAACTCTGAATCATCAATAGGTGGTTTTCTGAATCTTCTGAAACGGTTCTTACAATTTTCCATTAATCCTGATAATCTAACCATTAACAAGTTTTTCAATCTCATATCCTTCATGGCTTGTTCCTTCTCCTTCTTATGATTAACTTCTTTCTTTTCTTCCATTTTGATAACCTTCAGCTTCTTGAGTTTTCTCTTTGGACGACTTGACAGGTCATTGAATTCAATAGGGGTCAATTGAATAGAATTCCATGCAATATTAAAGAATTCTTCAACTTCCTTTCTGTTTGGCTTTAATATCTTGGACACAGATTTCTGATTGAATTCAAACACAGATTCCAATTCAGCTGTAGCAGTTGCATCCCCTTCAAATTCCTTTCCGTCATCGATAGTGGCCAGGATTAGGATTCTTTCATTTGGAGTGACATTGGTCACCATATTGTTGATGATAGCCCTAATGGACGGCGTTATATTGTCCATAAAACCAAGAACATCAGGAATGAAAAGAACACTAGGTTTGTGTCTTCTCAATTCCTGAAACATTTGAATGATTATATTTTCAGGAGATATTGATGAATCAGAGTGAAGTTTTGCAAAATCTAATATCTGAATATTGAATCCCTCCAAAGAATGAAGCACTGCATTGGCAATATAAGTTTGGCCAGAGCCTGGATATCCTGTTATCAGCATTCTAGGCTTGTAAATTCTCATTTGATTCAAACGAGATATCAATTGTTGATGCTTGAAACCCCCATCTTGATGATATGCGGTCAAGTCAACATACTCGCTCTCTTCTAGCGCAGACGGTTCCTTCTTGTTTGGTATTATTAAATCTAATTTAGAAATTATATTATCCAATTGTGATCTCAATAATGGTTCAATATGTTCAGGTAATGGTGCAGCGGACAGTGACGTTGATCTAGCACTAGATGGAATGATCTTGGTCAATGCCCTGGTGAAATCACTTGGTGAAATCTTAATCTTGTTAATGTTGATCTGTAATTTATCATTGGATTTGTAAATCTGTGGAAATGCTCTTTGAATGGAATTCAAGGCACTCTCTGTACACAATGCTCTAAGATCAGCACCTCCGTATCCCTTTGTCAATTTGGCCAACACCTTAACAAACTCGGGGTTTAATTTGTTTTCCCACTTTCTCATGTGAATGTTTAAAATTTCCTCTCTGGCCTTAATATCAGGCAATGGGAAAAAGAACTCTCTGTCGAATCTACCTGGTCTTCTTAATGCAGGATCCACTGAATCTGGTCTGTTGGTAGCACCAATCACAATGACTTGACCTCTGTTATCCATACCATCCATTAATGCCAATAGCGTAGAGACAATAGAAGCATGAATTTGTTCCTGTTTAGATGATCTAACTGGGGCCAAACCATCAATTTCATCAAAGAAAATAATAGAAGGTTGTTGGGTTTTCGCCTCCTCGAAAAGTAATCTTAAATGTCTTTCAGCTTCACCAACCCACTTGGACAGACAATCAGCACCCTTTCTCATAAAGAATGTAATCTTTTTACCTTGAGATGAACAAGATGCAGCCAATGCTCTAGCCATCAATGTCTTACCGGTACCCGGAGGACCGTGGAACAAAACACCTCTAGGTGGGGTGATATGAAACTTGGAGTATATTTCCGGGTATAATAGAGGCAATGTGATCATTTCCTTCAATTGATCAATGTAATTATTCAATCCACCAACAGCACTAAAGTCAATATTTGTGTCGATACCCAATGGATCAGTATCAGCGAGAGTGTTCTTCTTCTTTGCACCAGCAGCAGCACCACAACCACCAATTAAGTTGTCTGCTGTGATAATATTTGTCTTGTTAGATGTGTCATTTGGATCAGTCGCCTTGAATAAATCATTATCATCTTCAGAGTCACTAGATTCGACATTTCCCAACGCAGTCAAGCCATCTGGAATATTACCGTTACCAAAGATCGAATGCACATCACCACCACCAAATGGACCGACGGTGGGGAACAATCTTCTGAACGAGCTGTTGTTATTGGTACCGTATCTCCCAACACGACCACGTCTTGGGCTACCTGTTGTTGTGCTGTTGTAACCTCTGCCTGAATTCAAGGTTTCATCTTCTAATTGAATGTCGTTTAAAAGAGGAGGAGGGATAGTGTAATTAACATTTTTCCGTTCACGCAAGTTCCATTGTTTCGGAGAATTCAGTGGGGAATCTTCTTGTAATGCTTTCAATTCATCCTGAAGAGTCAATGGTCCTTCTTCTTCCTCCTCATTTAAAGTAGTGTCCTCCACAGTCTGATGGTCACGTCGTCTTAAACCACGTCTTTTCACTCTTCCATGTTCTCTAGAGTTTTCCAATTCAAAATCATCATCTTCATTAGGCTCATCATCCTTCACAATGAACCCCTTATTTCTTCTTCTTTTTGGTTTCAATTCACCATCGGAGTCAAACTCATCCTCCTCTAGGAAATCGTCTTCTTCTTTAGCAGCTGGTTCATTTCCAACTCTGAATTCCTCATCATCGGAGTTCTTAGCTCTTCTTTTCTTCTTGAGTAATTTTTCCTCTTCGGCTTCATCATAGTCATCGTCTATATCTGCGTATTGGGCATCTTCATTGTAATTAACAGATTTTCTTGATCTCTTTCTGGTTGATCTAACTGCATCTTCATCATCCTCATCATCATCGGCCTCAGTAGTAGCTGATGGTGGAGGTTCTTCTTCCTTAACAGGTTCCGGCTGTGGATCTTCCTCGTATTCTTCAGAGACTTCTTCATCAACACTGGAAACTTCATCTTGGAAATCGGTATCGTCTTCATCCTCTCCCAGTGGATCTTTTCTATGACGTCCCATACTGTTGTTATTATGTTCTAGTATTTTTGTGTATATACTTGCGTATGTATATGTTGTGTATCTCTGTAGATTAAATTGATCTAACCGTGCGATAACTAGGAAATGGGAAAGGGAGTAGTAGTTGACTAATTAGCAAAAGGCTTTTCCAAACCAAGACAAAACAAAACGGAGGAGAAAAAAGGAAAACAATACACGATTTGAATTCAATGAAAGGAAGAAATATATGTTCAAGAGAATACAATTGGAGAATCAATCTTGATGAATATAAAAATTAAAATTCTGACAACGGTAGTTCAATAAACCAATCGGTGAAACCCCCCTAAAAAAAACCCTTTCTTGTTTTAAAGAACTATCTATTTTTTTTTGGCGTCTTTTTCTCTTTCAATTCCTTTTTTTTTCTTTTTTTTTGATCTCGTCTCGATTGAAATTTCACACAATTTGCACGTGATTTGGTTTTGGCAGTTATATCTACGATTCATTTCATTATACATACAATACATACATGTGGTTATTATAATTATATTAATTAATATACAGTAAACTAAATATCGCTTACTATTACCTCTATAATCCCATTTCTCTCATGATTGCTAGCTCAGGGTCTTCTTCTTCTATGAAGTCATCTGGGTATTCATCTGGTTCATTCTTATCGCTTCTTTCTTCAGAGTTCTTATTCTTCGTCAATATCTCATCTAAATCATCATCATCATCATCGAATATATCATCTCCATCAATCGTGATATCCTTATCTGATTTTTGGTTTCCCAGTATATTAGTGGTGGTGTTTGATGAGCTCTGTGTTTCTGATAATGTATTACCTGTGGACTGTACAGGCATATCCGCAGTCAAATCATGTAAAAAGTCATCATCATTATCCTTGTTATCAACTGTATTATTATTATTATTATTATTATTATTATTATTATTATCTGTAACAGTGGTTGTTGTAGCGTATGTTGGTTCAATTATGGTCTTAGAAACATTTGAAGGTGTGTATAAATCCTCTTCCTGGTCATCAAGATCATTGTCTCCGACAAACAACGAACTCCCTGGTTCTGTTGTCTGAAGAGCAGAGGTATCATTGTCTATTTGTGAGTGCGTGTTTTCAATAGTGCTGGTATCTATACTGGATTGTGGTTGAGTATCCTGGTCTTGTTCTTGGTCTTGGTCTCTGTTGGTTGTAGTGTTTGACTGGGAAAACTTAGTTCGGATCTCCTCCATGATCAGCTGTCTCTTATACTGCTTGATCAATGGTTTATTTGCAGCACTACTCAACAATGGTATAAAGTCTCTGAACTTGTATTTAGGGTAAATGTCATGTCCCCATTTCTGATATACATGTAACAATGAAGTTAAATTCTGGAAAAAATGTGATGAACCATACTCCCCTTGCTTGTATTTCTCATAACTCGACTTATACTTGGTTTTCTGTATAAATTTAAACCCCTTCAAAGATTTTTCTAGTTGCGGTATACCCCTGGAACTTCTCATAAATTCTTCTGTTAACTTATGGTACCTACGACGAGGTTTATCCTGTTGAAGTAGTGCTTCATGTTCATTTGTATTATCATTATTATGGTTCGAGTCATCTCTCAAACCCAAGATATCCTCATTGGACAGTAAATTGGCACCTCCATTGGTTGACATTTTCTCTGATTATGAAGTGTACCTATGTATCTATCTATCTATCTATCACAGTTGTATAGTTTAATCTGTTAGACTGTAGTTAATATAATTTGTATAAACCATATATATATAGTAAATAACGCGTTTTTTGGCACGAAAATGAAAATCGACTCTTACCTTTTTCGCGTCGGTCGACGATTGTTAAAAAAAGGTTATTTTTTTTTGCATATTATCGGAGAATTGATATCTGTCCTCTATTAAAAGGTATATATACCCTTTAAGGATTTAGTCTCTGTTTAGTCATATATACCTATCCATCTATCCATCTATCTATAGAAATATTCATTATGAACATCAAATCATTAGCCTTATTAACATTATGCTCTCTTGGCATGGTCTCTGCTGCTGATACCGGTAAGCAGTCTAAATTAGCGATCGTGGTTACCAATGAAGTTGAAGATTGTAAGTACAAGACCCAACCAGGCGATAAGGTTAAGGTTCATTACACAGGTGCTCTAGATGATGGTACTGTGTTTGACTCATCATATGATAGAGCTCAGCCAATTGAGTTCACCCTCGGAGGTGGCCAAGTGATTAAAGGTTGGGATGAAGGTTTACTTGAAATGTGTGTTGGTGAAAAACGTGATTTGGTCATCCCTCCAGAGATGGCTTATGGTGAAAGAGGTGCCGGTGGTGTTATTCCTCCAAATGCTACTTTATTCTTCTCTACTGAATTGGTTGATGTTACTCCAATTAAAGATGAATTGTAGATTTTGTATTGTAATTCCCTTTATATCTATTCTATATAAAAGCAAAAAAAGCTGTACCTGTTCTATAAACAAATATAATAAATCTATTTTATGGTATTATATTATATACACATACATGCATATCTATATATATGTATATATCTAAAAAATTTCTTATTGTCCTGTGGGAGGAGGCCTTTTAAGTAATTTAGGATGTAATGGATCAACTTTGACTCTTTTGGACAGCCCAACTCTGTATCTTGACATTCTTGGAATCACCGATCTTGTTGGTTTGGATCTCAGCTTGGTGAATCCTGTGGTATTATTAATTTGAGATGATGGAATAGATGATTGACTGCTACTGCTCACTAAATTCCGATGTTGTGGTGAAGATAGTATCGATAACTGAGGTGTTAGAGCTGGAGTATTATTAGTGTTCATTGAATCCAGAATGCTATCTGTTGTTAAATAGACTTTTTGCTTCAATGGGGAAGATAAATATTTTCCTTGGTTCTGTAGTGTTGTTTGCGGTTTAACAGGAGAGCTCTCTAATGTAATTGTGGAAGTAGATACCGTAGAAGGTATGGGTTTAGAGTCACTTTTCGTCAGCTGGTTGTCGTATTTCTCAATGACTGCCAATTCAGAGATTTTTTCTTTGGCCTGGATACTTATATTTTTAAAGGTCAATGGTTCCATATCCTCCTCATCAGTGCTATTATCTATTATATGGACTGGATTTTCAACGTGTCTCTGTTTCCTACGGGTAGATGCTTGTTTTGATTTTTCTTCTTCCTCTTCATAAGTCATCTCTTCATCGCTGTTGAGAACCATTATATCATCACCACTCTGATCACTATCACTGCTGTCATTAAGAACAATAACTTCTAAATCTGCTAGATTGGTTGCTTGAGAGGAAACCGTAGATTTATACTCTGATTCCCGTTCAGATTCTGGTTCAGATTCTGAATCAAGGTCATATTTCTTTTTCTTTCTTCGTTTTCTTGATGCTTGAATTGTCATATAAGGAGTATTGTTGTTGTATTTCTGGTTGATCCGAATAACATTAATTGGTGATCGTTGTGATTTGAATGTGAATGTATCAACAACTGTGAAGGATACATGATGATAGAAGTGTAGGGCAGGTATATAATTTTACATTGAATCTTATCTAATCTGTTTACTAAATATATGACGCGTCGGTGAAATGTTCGCTTCGTCGTCCTATCCTTGCTTGACATCAATTCATAGGTTTAATATCAAGTTATCAACTTAATAACAGTAATTCGAGGCCAGATGCTATTAAATATTATATATCAAATGGAACATTGATGGTTTTTAAATAAACTGATTTTTGTCTCTTATGTAGTATTGGAGTAGTTGATAGATATTTCGAACATCCTGAATAGACTCTTGGTAGATCACTTTGCTGGAACACTATTAAAAAAGAATTTAACATTCATATTAAAACTAGAGTTGGTATCTAATGATCATTAGATAACAACTAAGGTAATTCAATGCATAGAAAGGGGACACATTTGGCAGTGGTAATAAATAAAGTAACATGTGAATTGAAAGCTTATTTCACATTCGTGAATAAACAGGTCGAATAACCTTTATTGGCCCATAACTCTTAAGCCTAGGGTATAACTAGTGATTATCAGAATCAATCATGTCTAACTACTAAGTTTTCTCATCGACTGACTGTCTAGTTTAGCAAGAAAAGTAAACACAACAGGTTCAAACCAATGGATAAAAGGGCCAATGACTATAATAGCGATGACGATAATGATCACTTTTCATCAGCTTAAGCAACATTATATATGCACCTCAGACAGATATTAATATATACAGCAGTTTCTACTACATATTGTGAAACATGTTAATCATGAGTGAAAAAGAATCCGAGTAGATAATGGCATTAGGGTTCTTTGGAGTACAACATGAGCTGAACTCCAAAAAAAAAAGAACGATTGTATGAACATGCCCAAAGAATGTGGGTCAATTGCAATTTATCAAGCAGAAGTTATTCAGCTATACTCATAGTTACATCATTTAGAATATAGATATTATAAACCAATTAAACTCATCGAGATCATTAAGTGTTTAGGTATTATTAAAGGAAGTTAAACTAAATAGGAAAAACTGCCATCCAAAGTTTTACTTTCAAATGTATATTGGCATTGCTATACCAAACTTTCTAGACACATTAAACAGATCATTATGTAGCTAATGGAGCCTACATTACTGTGCCTCCACTTTATCTACTTATACTCTGGGATTGTATACAAGAATAGATGAAATTAGGTGATTACATGAGGTCAAAAAAAGTAAGGTCTCTGATTAAACTTCAAATACTTTATATTTACAGCCTTCATAAAATTAAATCCCCAGTATCACAATAAACTCTGGATATTTAAGTTTCATATTAATATATACAACACCTCTAGTTTAAAGTTTTAAGGTGATTGTTTTCGACTTTTTCTGACCTAGATTGAAAAATTCAATTCGAAATCAAAAGTGGGTTGATCAGTACCATTGCTCAACTTCAATTTTTTGTGTTAGCCTAGCGGTTTATTTGGCATTGCTCAAAACATTTTTTTGAGAATACGCAGTTCAATTCCAGAAGCGATCAAATTTCAATTTCTTTAAATACGATTTAAGAGCTGAATATTTATTATTCAGCTTAATTAATTAGTTTACTGTAAAGTTCATCTCTGGCTCTAAGTGATACCATAGTCAAATATCATTAATTAGGGGTTTGCGGTAAAATAAATATACTAATTGTTTAAACTCGTAGTTGAGGAATTGTATGTCAAAGGGGGGGGGACGATTGGACATTTTCGCACTATTTTTTTTTTGGTACGATCGTGTGCCTCAATATAGTTTACCAGTAAGGATGGCAATAATAAGTAATTAATATATATATAGTACACACACTCAAGTGTCATCCACTGTTTCATTTCAAAACATATATTCGATATGATTCAGCCAACTTTTAAGTCTTGTTAAAATGTATTATGTATGTAAGGTATCTGGTGTTCAGTAAGTACATATCTGGATATTTGTTTTTAATTTAGTCCCGAATAGGAAATTTGTGTCAAGAATAAATTACCCGGATTTTACGGTTATATTAAACTTCCTGCAAAACGCTGATCGTTGCGCCTGAGCGAGGGGAAGTTACGTGAAAATCGTATTACCGGATTTGGAGTTAATTGTCATCGGCGAAGCTAATTGGCTGCCCGGGGGAGTATTTTCTCAGGTGGGTGAGAGTGAGTGGTGGGAAGTTTCTGGAAATCCGGAATTGTGTCAAGTTAGTCTAAGCGTGTCTGTCTCGTTATGTTTACACTGGGAATGAGTGTTTTTTTTATTAACTAGCTAGCTAGCTATAATATATAGAGAAAGCTGCTAGTTAGAAGAAGTTGGGCTGATTTAGTTATGAAAGTTTCCGTGCCGAACCGTAAACTCCATTGTCTTTTTACATCTTTCTCGACCACCAAGCTTAAATCAATAAATATATATGCCATGCATTTACATTAAGTACATATCATATAACGAAGGGAAAAGAAGAACATATCTATATATATACCCTTTAGCGTGTTATAATAGATAAGATAGTGAAAATAAAAATGTGCTCATAAGTTAGTTAGGGAGTACCAAACAGGCAACATAACCGCTACTGTTATGGGTGAATTCCAGCTGAAAAGTCGAGTCACATATCTCGAGCCAATTATGCCGTTATGAGTTGCAACACACACAAAATCTTAAATTTCTTTTTTTTCCCTCTATAAAAAAAAATTTTTTTTTTTTTGCTTGCCTTAATTTTTTATTATTTCCCTAAAAGGAGGATGATTATGTTTGTACACCAATTGTGTGTTTGTCATCCATCTAATTAAGTAGATTTGACTATCTGATGTATTATAGAATAAGTGGGTTTACATCTAGACAAATAAAAGTGAAGAAAAAGAAAAAGTAAAGGACGATATTCTAAATGAAAATGTCACATCTAAATTTTTAGTTAAGTAAAATAGAGTTATCATACCATAATTATACGCCTACTATAAAAGTCAGCAACCTGACTCGCATTAGTTTCATTAGCACATTCCTTTCTCTAACTTGAGATAGTAATCTATGTATTCTATATATCTTCTACTTATAAAATCATGTTACAAATACTACTACAGTTAGTTAATTGTGTTATTCGATAAATAAAAAAAGGCGAGTATTATTAAAATTATAAAAATAGGAGGTATGAAGTGAACACCTAAGAAGAATAGTAGTAAGTACATTAATAGGTTATTTTAAAATCATTTTTAAAAACTCACAGGAAGGAAGCAAAACAAAACATTAGCCCTTGTCATGAATTTAAACAAATTTTATTTAAAATAAAAACCAATTTAAAACACAAGAACAATAATCTAGTTAATCATCCATATAATTAAGAAAATAAAGTGGCAGCTAAGTAAAAAAGAGTGGTGAATTATTTGTCTATTAATAAATTATATTGAGATAATTAAACTTAGAATAAGGCTAAAGCAGCAGCTAAACCAGCACCTAAAGCGATGGAACCGTAGGTGTTAACGTTGGCATCACCAGCAGAAGAGATGGTGGTGGACTCAGAAGAGTTGTTGGCGGCAGCTTGGACAGCAGTTAAAGCAGCTAAGGAAACGAAGATCTTGGAGAATTGCATTGTAAAATGTATATGTAATTAATTAGTTGTGATATATATGTTTCTTGTATATGGAGAAAGAGAAGAGAGAAGGAAAAGAGAAAAGAAAAAGGAGAGGATGTAAAGGGTGAAGAGAAAAGGAAACGCCAAAACTAGTTAAATTAAAAGGGTGGAAATACCCATCCTTTTATAATCCAACCCAGAGATAAAACGCCAGGCTTATTTGCCTTTTTTTGCCTTTTTTTTTCTTTTTCGCCTTTCAATACAGTGAAGCAACCTAAAAATAAAAAAAGAAAGGAAGAAAGAAGAAAAAAAAAAGAAAGTTTTAATTATTATTATGATAAAATTTTGTATGAAGGCTTTTTCCCGTCCCATTGTGTTTAGTTCACCTCCCACCCAAATTATGCCTCTGCCTAGTAAAGAAAAAAAAAGGCTGGCACCACCACGCAGTGTAATCTAAATTATCCGGAAAATTTTTCGTTTTCCCTTTCCCTTGCTTATCCTCCCGGCTTTCCTGAATAGACGCCAGGCTTTTTTGCTTTTTTTTTTTTAATTAGCCAGAGAGCGCTAGAGACGGGGAGAAAAACAGGCGAGCGTCTTTCTACGCGATAACACATCTCGTAAATATTCAATAACGCTTGTATATAGAAAAGGGTTCCTTTTTTTCTTTTCTTTTACAGCGGCAAATAGTGTATGTACAATAATACAATAATACAATACTTTCAATTATTAAAAGAATCGTTCTTACAAACTGGGGGACAGGAAGAGAAAGAGAGGAGGGTGTTCGTTGTGGCTATTGTATATATCTGTGTTATTTTCCTGTGTCCTTTCCCTCTCCCTCTCTTTTTCTCCCTAACTGTGGCAACATACACAGGGAAAGAAAAAAAAGGAAAGAAAAGGTAGAAATACAAAAAAATTTCGCTCGCTTCTAGCTCCACCTGCCTCTTTCCCCTGGTGAAAAGGTTAATCGTCAAAAGCACGGCAGGAGGAGACGTTTTCCTGCCTATCGTATCATATCATATCATACACATTGACTAAACTAATTCATTTACTTTTAATTTTTAATTAAATTAATTAATTAATTAAAGTAAGTAAGTCGTAGTAAGAAAAAAAAAAATTATTTCTTTTCTCTAGCACGCACACTAATGAAACGCGTCCCAAATGAGCGCGTACAAGCGCCTGCCTGCCGACCAACCTCACTACTCTAGCCTGGTGTTGCTGCTGCTCCCCTTTAGAAGAAAAACGCGGTAGCTTGCTGCATGATTAGGGTTTCCCTTGCACGTTCAGAAGGCCAGATTATGCCGGCATAATTATTTGGCCGCTCGTAATCCCAGGTAGGTAGGCAGACAGACATTCACTCTCCACCCGATACTTATGTATGTACTATTATTCTCACTAAGGGCTTCATCATGAGAGGCAGGGGCATAGAAGGAAATTAATCAGGTTTGAAAAGAGAACGTTAATATTACAAATTTGGATAGTCTTTTAGCCAAATTCAATATAGTGTCTTCTGGTTGGGAGAGAAGAAGGAGTGAGTGAGAGGGAACGTAAAACGACATTCATTATATTTATGTTACCTTGCCTTCCTGTTTATATATTTGTGTTTATCTATTTATTTGTTTACATTATTCATAGCCTTATTAACATGTTGTTGCTATAGGTCATTTCTCACATTTCCCATAATCTAGTTCCATTTTCCGTTATTTTATGTTTATCTAAGTACTCTTACCTTTTTTTTAAGAGACTGAAGAGATCTACTTAATTTTTTTTAAGGTGGTTTGGTCTATGAAGTAGGTACAG
>PPHW02000042.1:34290-75081 GCA_003705225.2 Ambrosiozyma vanderkliftii
CTACTTCTTGGTGAGTAAGTAAGCTGGCATCTATAGTTAGTTAGTTAGTTTCTCTTAGTCTAGAATGCTTCTCTCTTTCTCTCTCTGTAGTGTGTGTTGTTATCATTGATGTGCTAGAAGTTTCTTCGCTGCCATATTCAGGTAGTTAGTTAGTATATACCCCATGGTGTACTATTATAAATTATAATATACGCTTTCTTCCCCCTTTTTTTTCGACTACGATAAAGTAGGAAAGAGGCAGGGTCCCCCCTTAGTTATTTGAATGATATAGATACATACACATACACAAACTAATTGTTTCACAATTTCTTTCTTTTGAACTGTTTTCATTCATATGATATAGGCAGTGTAGAGTTTGCGGAATGGGGATTGAAAGAATATTACCTTTTTCGTTGTTTCAATGACTAAAATCTATTTGGTTACTATTATCTTGTTTCACAATACGAGAAGAATGTAAAAAGGCAATTGTAAGAGTAGCCAATAATAACTAAAGAGGTAATTATATTATATTATTAACAAACAATATAAAATCCCAACGTTAGGTTGTGGTTGGTGGTACCTTTCGCAAGCATGCATGCATAATAATGAAACACGAGGAAACTTCAACCTTGAAAATAAAAACGCGTATTTCTGTTTATCCATTGTATTTCACAGCTTATCTTTCCATCTGGAACACTGTCTAGCTGGCTAATGGGAACAACAATAATGCATTGCTGGTTTACGTCAAAATATAAAATTTGGAACCAGGGAACCCACCCAGCTACCGCTCAAAAGAGCTCTCTTCCCCGATGTGTATATAAACTAATGTTTTTTTTCAACAATGATTCTACATGTAGTGCTATTATCTAACCGACAGGATTGTTGATGTTTAAACTGTGGTACAGATATGGATGTATAAAAGTAAACTTAGTAAACTTAGTACCTCCCGCCCTCTCTCTCTCTCTTCTTAAGGTATAGCAATGTCTTATGACTATTATAATTATTGTAGTTCCAAACGCGTTATATTTTTCATTTCGTGCCTTTATTTTTCGTGTTCCTCTTATATTTTTGCTTAACCTTACACATGTGCCCAGTAGATAATTCTAACTGATAAGGAGAATTCTGAATAAGTCTATTACTAAATATCTACTTACGTAAATAATCTGGTTTAAATACCTGAAACAATAATCTATGTAACCTTCTTTGAAGTTCTATCACTCATTGCTTATCTTTCTCGTTTCATGATTTTCAACTTACGAAAGTAAAAAGAAAAACATGTATTTTCCCCGCTCAGATGGATAATGTTCAGCTAATCTGATTGTTCAAAGTGAATATGATATCCACTTTTATATAAAGTTCCTAAAATGAATGGGGATTCTTTTTGATAAACTTGAACTTATCTTATTAAACTATATCCTGATTCTAACATAATTGTGTACGCCGATCGACGTTATATCTCGGAAGTTGAAAAGCGAAATCTGTTTTTTTTTTTTCGTTATCTGAAAAAAAAAACATTCTAGAGTCATCACCTACAACATTTATGTATGTATATTTATAAATGTAAATGTTGCTCTCCCTTAATATATTCAGTTGATACAGTTTTAATTAAGAAAAGAACGAAGAGCTGATAAACAAAACAAAATGGCCGAAGAAATTGCTAGAAATTCACATTTAGCATCAACCGTGTTAAAGACTCTATCTGATGAACAGAGATCCTTAGCCTTGTACAAGGTCAAGGAAGGATTACAAGCTGCTAAGGATGAAATATTACAAGCTAATAAAAAGGACATGGATGCTGCCATTTCTAACGGCCTCTCATCTTCCTTGATTAAAAGACTAGATCTTTCTAAGAATGGTAAATTTGACTCCATGTGCGATGGTATCTTGGATGTGTCCAATTTAGAAGATCCATTGAACAAGGTTACTTTATCCACTAAATTAGACGATGGTTTAAACTTATACAGATTAACTTGCCCAGTCGGTGTGCTTTTGATTATCTTTGAAAGTAGACCTGAAGTTATCGCTAACATTACGGCCTTGGCTATAAAATCAGGTAATGCTGCTATCTTGAAAGGTGGCAAGGAATCTTTGGAAACCTTTAAGGCTATGGCATCCATCATCAATCGTATTCTTTCAGAGGAAACTAAAGTTCCAAAAAATGCTATTCAGTTGATTAGTACTAGAGGTGAAGTGTCTGATTTACTAAAACAAGACAAATACATCGATCTAGTCATCCCAAGAGGTTCCAATGAATTAGTCAGAAACATCAAGGAGAACACAAAGATCCCAGTGTTGGGTCACGCCGATGGTATTTGTTCCATATATATTGATGAATTTGCAGATATTGAAAAGGCTAAGAGAATTGTGGTTGATGCTAAGACTAACTACCCAGCTGGTTGTAACGCTGTGGAGACCCTGTTGATCAATGAAAAATTAATTAACACCCCTGCATATGAAGAAATTTTAAAGACTTTGGCCGATGCTGAGGTTACCAGTCATTTGGTTCCTGAACTTCTGGCAAAATTACCAAAGTCCCTAGCAGATGATGAGAAATATTCCAAGTTCTATGTCGAAGCTAGCGAGTCTGACTTTTGCAAGGAGTTCCTTTCATTTGATATTGCTATCAAACCAATAGCTAATGTGGAGGATGCCATGGTGCACATTAATCAACATTCATCAAAGCACACTGATGCAATTATCACTGAAAATAAGGAAAATGCTGAAAGATTCTTGAAAGGTATTGACTCTGCTGGTGTCTACTGGAACTGTTCTACCAGATTTGCCGATGGTTTCAGATATGGGTTCGGTACAGAAGTTGGTATCTCCACTAACAAGATACACGCTAGAGGTCCTGTCGGTTTAGAAGGTCTAGTGTGTTATTATTACCAATTAAGAGGTGATGGACATGTTGTGGGTGATTACTTAGGAGGAGGTGGTACCAGAGTGTTTAAGCACGAAAAGTTGAACGTGAATCATATATGATGTGAGCTGATATTCTGATATTATTTATTACTTTTTTCTTTATACTGTTACCTAGTAAGTTTTACTTGTGTTGTATGCTAATTAATGACCCTCCCTTTTTTTTTTGTTGATTGAAAGGGCTATACGTTTTCCATATTATATCGCTTATACGAGAGGTAACCAAGCGTAACTATTTCCAAAATGAAACCGCAAAAAGAGCTTAAGACTCTCTTATTTTGTTTTGCCATATATCAATATTCATGTAATATACATATTCATGTAATCTATCATATATGTATGAGTGTTTGCAAATTGATAAAGGATCCCAGCAATGTCTATTTCGTTTAGAAATTTTCCTGTCATTTACTCGGAACGTGTCTATAAAACGAATAGCGTTGCACCGCACTATAAAAATCAAACATCAATCAAACACAATAACAGCCAAAACTGTGTTGTTGTATTTGCCGAAGTTCATTTTTGCATAACTATTAGATATATAAGATACGTTATATTTATAAATATCAACAATTGTATTCAATTAATTTCACGTACACATAAGAGAAACAATACACAATGGATGAAAATTACGATGTTATTGTGTTGGGTACTGGTCTAACAGAATGTATTTTATCTGGGTTGTTATCAATTGATGGCAAGAAGGTTTTACACATTGATAAACAAGATTACTACGGTGGTGAAAGTGCATCATTGAACTTAACCCAGCTATACAAAAAATTCAAGCCAAGTAAACCATATGCTGATCAATTTGGTAGAGATAGAGACTGGTGTGTCGATTTGATTCCAAAGTTTTTAATGTCCAATGGTGAATTGACTAATATCTTGGTTCACACCGATGTCACCCGTTACATGGAATTCAAGCAAATCTCAGGCTCGTTTGTGTATAGAGCTGGTAAAATTGCTAAGGTGCCATCAAATCAATCTGAAGCTATCACTTCTCCATTGATGGGTTTCTTTGAAAAGAGAAGAATGAAGAATTTCTTGGAGTTCATCATTAAATACAAAGAAGATGAAGCATCCTCTCATGGTGGTTTAGACTTTGATAAGAACACAATGGATGAAGTTTACAATAAATACGGTTTGGAAAGAGGTACCAAAGATTTCATTGGACATGCAATGGCTCTATGGCACAATGATGATTATTTGGCCCAACCAGCAAGAGAAACATACGATAGAATTATTTTATACTTAGGTTCTGTTGCCAGATACGGTAAATCCCCATATATTTATCCATTATACGGTTTAGGAGAATTACCACAGGGTTTTGCTAGATTGTCTGCCATTTACGGTGGTACATTTATGTTGGATACTCCAATTGATGAGGTTCTATACGATGACGATGGTAAATTTGCTGGTGTGAAGACTAAAGAAGGTACAGCTAAGGCCCCAATTGTTATTGCTGACCCAACATACTTCCCAGAGAAGGTGAAACCAACCGGTCATAAAGTTATCAGAGCTATGTGTATCTTGGATCATCCAATTCCAAACACTAGCGATGCCGACTCTGCTCAAATAATTATTCCGCAGAACCAAGTTGGCCGTAAGAATGATATCTATATTGCAGTGATCTCTTCTGCTCATAACATTTCCGGTAAAGGTTATTACTTGGCTATCATTTCCACCATTGTGGAGACTGATAAACCACACTTGGAATTAGAGCCAGCTTTTAAGACTATTGGACCAACTAAGGATGTTTTGATGGGTTTGGCGGAGTTATATGAACCATTAGATGATGGTGAAAAGGATCATGTCTTCATTTCTAAGTCATATGATCCTTCATCCCATTTTGAAACTACTACCGATGATGTTAAGGATCTCTACAAGAGAGTTACTGGTCACGATTTAGTTCTAAAGAAGAGAGCCACTGCTGATGAAGAGGCTGAATTGGCTGGTTTGGATAATTAAATATGATTGACTAATTGATTAATTTACTCAACTTGCTGTATGCTCTTTTCTTACATTATTATTTTATTTTCACTTTCTGTGGTTGGTTTTGATTTTCTTTTTTTCTCTTCTTTTCACATAAACCCCTCTCTTATATCACCTAGCTGTATTTTGTGGTATTTTCTCCTGCTTCGTCGTCCTTTCCCTAATGATTTCTATATAAATTTGAATAGGTTATTTTGTTGCTTGTACAAGGCATGTTAAATAGTTCACACTACCGTAAAACAGATCCTGCAAATATTTATATCAGTGCGCCGCAGGCAAGACCGCAATATTTATTATATTCAGCTCTCGCTCAACATGTTTTCATAAATTATCGGTCTGTATATAATTAAACCTAACCTATTCCACATACAATATCAATAATTCTTGAGTGAGTTTCAACCGTTGTCAAGAAATTCGAATAAGGGGAATAATTCCATTCATACATATATATAAACGAGAAACAAGATGTCACAAGCACTGTATATTTTCCCAACAGAAACCATTCAAAAGATACGTAAGTTCAGACTATCAAGTGCCAGAACCACCACTATGGAGGCTCAAATATACTCAATTGACCCAAAGTCATATGAAATCAAGTTCGACGAACCAGATGATGATATTACCTCTGTGGATATATTGGTGGAGGAATTGCCCGACAACACTCCAAGATTTATAATATTGAGTTATCCATACGAATCAAAAGATGGTAGAAAGATCAACCCGTTGGTGTTTGTGTATTACAGACCATCTACTTCCAAACAAGAAGCTAAGATGTTATATGCCGGTTGCTTAGAATTGTTTAAGGATAAGGTTAGTGCCAACAAGTTTATTGAAATTGACGATGAGGATGATTTTGATGAATTGGTTGATCAAATTACTAAATAGACCTCACCTTCAACAGAAATACCTATCTGTGTGCATATGTGAGGAATACTCTCGCCTGTTAGACAACTTGATTCCTAAGTGTTGATTTAACTTGTTTTAATAAAGAAACATGAACCATTTGAATAATTCTTAAATTTAGATCGGTATGTATTTAATCGTTTATGTGTTTTCTTTATGTCATTTTTTCTCTCTCTTGAAGTTTTATAATCTGTGTCCTTGTGTTTTTTGAATCCGATTTATATCTATCTTTTGTAATAATAATAGTTTACTGCATTTTGCTTGTTATGTTCTTTATCGGTACTTAGAACATATCCAATGTTACATAAATACATATCATGAGGGTTTGTAACCCTATAGTTTTAGCACGTGTTACGCACGCGACCAAACTGCTTATTTTTCTTTTTCGCACGACTTTTTCAAAAACTTTCATTTACTCTCGCTCGAGAGTCCTTCTCTTTCCTAACCCTTTCCAATTAAAAAAATTTTCATACTATATATGTTAAACTACTTTTCAACAACCCTATAATCATTGAAGTTTTTGCTTTAACCAAACACCAGCTTTAACTAAAAACATATATATAAATTATTCAAAATGGGTAGAATGCACAGTAAAGTGTGTATCCTTTAAAAACTGAGTTACGAATACAGAGCAAAATTAGGGTCGATTTCGGTGGACCTTTCAGATATGGATTTCAACAAGTTGGATTCTTTACTAGAATAGATTAGCAATGATTGAAAGAAGGGAACAATCTACTCGATATTTCGTGCATGCATAGTTTAGTTGAGATACACTGAACAAAGTATTGCAAGTGAAGAATGTGATTGGATTATACATGATTTGGTACTATTCCAAAACAGATTTGTCATTAATTTTCTAATGGATACACATCGAACTACATGAGTGATATCATGACTAGCTCTGTGAATTTGTAAGAAAATACAAACCTGTGGTATCAAAGTTGTATTTTTGAGTCACTTATTTCATGAAATTCTCTTGTTTGAATTGTTTTCCCATCCTTCATTCATTTCTTAACTATTTGATCATGTGAAGGCTAAACGGGTTATTTCCATCGTCTTCGTTAGTGTCTTTAAATGCTGAACGATACCAATTTTGATGCATATTGTATTGGTTAAGTACTTTTTTATGAATTTTCATATACTAACCTTTTTGAATCCTTTTCTTTTTTGTGATTCAACTTAATTTAGGGTAAGGGTATGTCTTCATCAGCCGTCCCATACTCCAGAAACATCCCATCATGGTTCAAGTTGTCCTCTGATGCCGTTATTGAACAAATCATCAAGTACGCCAGAAAGGGTTTAACTCCATCTCAAATTGGTGTTATCTTGAGAGATGCTCACGGTGTCAACCAAGCTAAGGTTGTTACTGGTAACAAGATTTTAAGAATCTTAAAGTCCAACGGTTTAGCTCCAGAAATCCCAGAAGACTTGTACTTCTTGATTAAGAAGGCTGTTTCCGTTAGAAAGCACTTGGAAAGAAACAGAAAGGATAAGGACTCCAAGTTCAGATTAATTTTGATTGAATCCAGAATCCACAGATTAGCTAGATACTACAGAACTGTTGCTGTCTTACCACCAACCTGGAAGTACGAATCTGCTACTGCTTCTGCTTTAGTTAACTAGAGATCTTGTATTGGTATTATTTGTCATTTCTTTAATTATATAGCTTTGTCTCTTTTTTTAATATTCATACATTTTTCTCTTTTTTAGCAATCTAAAAAAACAACTTTTTTTACTAATTATTATTTTAAGTCTTACGTCAAGTATGTATATTTAAAATCGTTGTCGTAATTAAGTAAAGATATTAAGGAAAAGGGATATACATGAGGGGGAGAATAATTGATTGGCTGGTAGATGAATAGGTGGAAATAGATAAATCGTGGATATCAATCGTCTATTATGGGTCTTTCCACTTTAAATGGTTCATCAATCAAAGCAAAAAACAGTGTATCAAAGTCAGATAACCCTAAAGACTCCAATTTTTCAGTATCTTCATGTCCAAAGGGAATAAAATCAGATCCATAGAGGTCAAACTTATCAGAAGGCGATGCAAACTTAATTTCACTTATATCCAGTAATTTCTTCCGACCAGCACCACCACCGGTAGTTGTTGCTGTGTTTGTAATTGTTTCTTTTGTATCATTACCATCTTGTTCTTCGTTGTCATTGTCATTGTCACTGTCATCATCATCGCTTATATCAAATGAGGGTTTGGGTATAGGAGGGTTGAACTCATTATCATCACCATCGTCAGACATTATCAGATCCCCATCTTCTGTTAGTTGTATCGGTGGATTATTCAGCTTTAACCCACCAGTTTCATTTATAGCTGAAATTAGCTGTAGTTTCAAGTATCCCACAGTTTCATTCAATGGTATGGACAGGATCAATGTTTGTGATTGTCTTTTAAATTTTAAGAGTAAGGGTAGTTGAGATGTGGCCTTAGCCTTCACTTTTGGTGGCATTGTTGGACTCTGATTTTCGTTTTCGTTCTTTAAAATCGATTTAGTTATTCATAAGATATATGTAAATATAGTAAATTCGGGATTGCCATGTATTGCCTTGTAACAATGTTGTTGATTTTGATAGTCAATGGCACACCAGAGAGTAGAAAGTACGTGTTTCCCAAATCAAAAAAAAATATGTAAACCCGGTGTCTGGATGTATTATTTAATTTCTCAGCCTGGAGACTAGTAATTATATATATATATATATAATTCCCAAGCCTTTAAAACACATCAACGATTTCACAAATTTATAGATTGTTGAAATAATTTTGCTTTATATCAAGTAGTACAAATTGTATAATGTAATGGAAAAAATGGCGAAACCATACAGAGGGGGGAAGCTGTTATCCAATGGCATGTTAAAGTCTAAACCTTTACCCCGTGAGGGAGGGGGGGGCAACTTATTTAGTTTGAATTTTATTGATAGATGAACGAATACCTTAATAATTTGAAGTATGATTGTAGCTGATTGAAACTAACGGATAAAGTATTTAAAGTACTATCAATTATCTGATCTTTCGTTACTGTTGTCTTTAATATTCCCATATTGGTGGTATAAAGAAACAGGGAAATAGCTTTAAAAGTCGAAATTCACAAATTTTTTCTATCTTTTTTTTTTTTTTTAAAAAAAACTAATAATACACAAAATTTACAGATATATAGATATATATATCCAAGTTGGATATCTTTTAGATAATTTATATATACATATACATATATATATATCATACCCATACTCTCTATATATCTAACATATAGTATAGTATAAAACGGTTTCTTACTAAAATAGAGGCTGTTGGGAAGGGAGCCTTGGCGCAAAAAGAGCGACAGCATTTTCCTTCGATCTACCTTCTATTATTTTACGGCTTATCCCGTTACAGTGAGTGCGTGGAAAATAGTAATAGACAACCGTGATAATAATGCTTATCTGTTTCCCTTGTCATAGTGGGCTCTGTCTAAATAATACATGACAGATAATGAATGGTATTACTGATAGATATATATATAAATATATATTATACATAGTTTTGTAGTAGGAAGGGAAAGGAATGAATATAGTGACATATAATATATATAATATATATATATAAAGTTTTTAAGTTTTTCTTCTCTGGGTCTCTTCAGTTTAAATGCGAGTCAAAAAGCTTAATTTAGATATGCAAATGACTTATTAGACGGAAATACGGAATATAACAAAAAAAGGTCGATTTGTGCGACGATGAGACGATCATGCATAATCTCCCCTATCTAATAATACTGAATATGGGCCGTTAATTTACCTGATTCGAGTGATGATTGATTGCCTGCTCGCCAATAAAAAAAAAAATTTTGATCATCAATTTATATATAACTTGACGTTTCATATATTCTAGTTCCCATATTTTTATTCTACTTTAACTTCACTTTTACTATATTATATAGAGGTTAATATAACAGAAAATAACAAGGTCCTGCAATAAGTATCCTTCCATCCTTACATTCGTCTCGTTTTATTGATAGAGCAGAAGGAACAGACTGACTTATTGTCCCCAGTCCACAGTTGCCCCGTCTATACTTATTTATTAGTCAGTCAACCATATCAACACTTCCATTTAGACTGAGAGTCCTTTCCGATTTTTTTTTTGGACTAATAAACACCAAATATATCCATATAGGAATTAATCACTACTTTAGTGGGATACCTATTCAAGTGAAATCTAAATTCCATTTAGTTGTTCCATTTTACTATATATATATCTTTAACATCAGTTGTAAAGGGGGAAAAATACAAACAAATTTGCGCAGAACCGATACGCCCACTCATACAACAGATACACCCAAAACCTATATCCATTCCAACTATTTTTTATCAAAACACACAAGATATATTCAACTTTTAACTATTCTCATTATTCTCATTATTAAACATAACACGACATGTCTACAACCTCTGATTATGCCTCTGCCTCGGCTTCTAATGCGGCTAGTGTGTTTTCCGCAACGGCTAGTGTGACAAGTACATCCAGTGGTTCCAAATTCATAGGCAACAAACCATCCACAGTTTTGTTCTTCATTGCTTTGTGTATAGGTATCCTTATTGCCTGTTTGTTCCTATTCTTCACTATCAGATATCTAGTTAGATCAAGATTTGGACTATACCTTCCTCCGCCACACTACCAACGAACTCCGTTTTATCTAGGACCGACTGGTAGGGCATCAATGAATGGTATAGCCCCATATTTTGAAACTGACCTTAGTATGAATTTCATACTCACAACACAGCACATGCACAATACTGGAAGAAGAAGACATCATTATTCAAGAAAGCGTAAATTGACACAAGAAGAAGTTGATGATTTGTTCCCATTGAAAACCTACTCAGATTGGCTGAATGGTGGTAAGGAAGAAATTATTAATAGAAATGATGGTAAATTAGTTTATGAAGAGGATGCGAACGGTCATGTTGAAGGAGATTCATCAAATAATAACAATAATACTACTACTACTACTACCACCAATTCTGAGGGTGTCACTAATGAAAACAACAATACAGAAGATGTCACTGAAAGTAGTAGTAATAGCAATCCAAAGAAAACTGCCGTTGCTAAAGTCACCATGGAAGAAATTGATGTCACCGATGGTATTAACACAGTTACTGCAACCTCTAATCCTATTACTGATAATAAAGGTACAATTAGTAGGCATGGATCTGAAATGCAAGTTGAACAGAATAAAGCAAGATCATTTGACTTGGGTACCCGTGAATCCTCCTCAACACAAGGAAAGGAAGAGAATGTCGATAATGAAAATAACGAACATCATGGCCATGAGCACACCGAAGGTAACGAAAACGATCCACACTACACATCTGGTGTGTGTGCTATCTGTTTAGATAACTTGGAGGATGACGATGAAGTCAGAGGATTAATCTGTGGTCATGTTTTCCACGCTGAATGTGTCGATCCTTGGTTAACTAATAGAAGAGGTTGCTGCCCAATGTGTAAAAGGGATTACTATTTGATGAATCAAGAACACCACTCACATTCTGGTAACCCTGGCGACAGAGATTTAGATAGTATTTTCAATTTGGGTGATGAATCTGGTATTGATCTGTACTTTCCAAGACCAACTAGATTCAAAGCATTGACATTATTAGCTTGTTTGACCCGTGCCAGAGAAGGACTCTATCCTCCGGAGACGACAAATGACCAAGATGAGGATCTCAACAGAGCAAATCTAGACTACACACAAAACGTCATTTCTGAAACATTTGAACACCCTCCAATGCCTGACATGACCAACCTGAACCCAACTATTGAATACATTTTAAACGAACGTGCATTTTCTGTCAATGATGTTCTAGATATCGATACTTTAGCATTCAATGCTGCTAAGTCAAAGTACAAATGGTACTCTATTGTAGCTTGGAAGATGATGGGTGTTACTAGATTGGATCTTTATTACCATTACGTTGTTGCTTTCTACGAAAGAAGACGTAATACAAGATTATTCTCTCGTCATATGGAAGCTGCTACTACAGCCAATGCAGCTAGTCTAGGTGTCGGCAGCAACAATGCGTCATCTTCGACCACCAGAGATATCAGAGATGTGGCACGTATGGTTTAGAGACTTTAATATCTCCCTTTATTATAACGGTTTTTTTTTATTTTTTATGACATTTCTTACGTTTTTTTTATTCCTTGGTTGTTTGTGTTTTTGGTTTTACACCGTTCCAAGACTGCTGTTTGGTTTATCTGGTACTTCATATTTATGTTGCCTGTTTTCACTGGCATACTTGCTATATTACTCTTCTGCTACCCGTGCTTTCAATCCTTTTTTTTTTTTATTATTGTTATTGGTTTTTTTTCTTTTTAGTTTTCTTTTTCCATCTTTGGTTTAGATTTAATTCTCACTATTGATGCTCTTTTTTTTCTCCCTCTACTTTTCTATTCCAATTTTCCACCTTCCCTTTTCTGTAATTAATTAACTCTTATTTCATGCTCTTTTTCATCTTTTCCTATTTCATCCTTTTTTCCCCTTCCTTTCTATTGATTACTCTTCTTGTTAGTTGCATTCTGTGGCATCAACGACACAAAAATAATACTTCTATAGATTGAATATCTATTTATTATTACTAAAAACAAAATAAATCTATTAGCACAGTAAAACTAGGTTATTGTTAGGGAGCACGGGGGGCGGGATATCAAAAAGTAAATGGCGAAAGAAATTGAACATAACTATAAAATAAACAAAAAAAAGGGGAGGAAGGGGGAAGCAATAGATGTAAACTAATAATAAAAGCAAATAGCAAATAGCAAGTATATAAACAAATAAAGAAAGGAAGAAAAAGATAGAACAGAAACAAAAACAATAAAGTAATAAAGAAAGCAATAAAAGTAGAGAACTATATTATCCTTTTATAACAAACCAAGATAAATTAAATTAACATTATTATTACAAGTCAAAATTAGTAGGTAGATAACATAGCAAAAAAACAGAAGAATATTAAGCTTGAATTAGGTTCTTCCATGTCTTGTCTTTATTCATTTTTGGTTTTCTTGATAACTATGCTTATTTCTTACCAGCAATGTTCCACCCATCACCTTCTTCAAGAGTCAGCTCTTCAGCAGCCTTGACAATATCATCAGTCTTAGCTTCATCAACCTTCTTTTCATCGGTCTTCTTTTCTTCAGTCTCCTTCACTTCAGTCTTCTTTTCTTCAGTCTTCTTTTCTTCAGTCTTCTTTTCTTCTTCTTCTTCCTCTTCTTCATCGTCATCATCCTGAGCTAACACTTGGAAGCTTGATTTCTTCAAACCATCAGTTGACTTTTCCTTCTTAGAAGCATTACTGTTTTTACTGTTATTGTGAGATGTAGATTTAGATTTAGATGAAGCTGATGGTTTTCTTAATGCAGAACCTCTCAAGTTGTTCCAGTCAAGGTTTGATTCTTGTGTTTTCTTTGAAGATCTTGGTGTGTGTTCTTTATGTTCACTGTTACTACGTATACCCTCCTTGGAGAAAGTTCTCTTTTCTGGAGTTTGGACATGAGCTTGTGTGTTTCTGGCAGAACCCCAGTCAAAGTCTGGTTCTTGCTTTCTTGGTGGTCTATCGCCTCTTGGTGGTCTTTCGGATCCTTCACCCCTGGAGAAGGTTCTTCTTTCTGGAACAGCTTGAGTACCTCTAGCAGAACCCCAGTCAAAGTCTGGTTCTTGCTTTCTTGGTGGTCTTTCACTTCTTTCACTTCTTTCACCTCTTTCAGATCCTTCACCCTTGGAGAAGGTTCTTCTTTCTGGGACAGCTTGGGTGCCTCTGGCAGAACCCCAGTCAAAGTCTGGTTCTTGTCTTCTTGGTGGTCTTTCACTTCTTTCACCTCTTTCACCTCTTTCACCTCTTTCACCTCCATCGCCTCTGGAGAAAGTTCTTCTCTCTGGAACGGCTTGATTGCCTCTGGCAGAACCCCAGTCAAAGTCTGGTTCTTGTCTTCTTGGTGGTCTTTCACTTCTCTCACCTCTTTCACCTCCATAGGAGCCATCTCTGGAACCACCGTAGTTGCTTCTTTCTGGGACAGCATGGGAACCTCTGGCAGAGCCCCAATCTAAATCGGGTTCTTGTCTTCTTGGTCCTCTGTCACCTCTTGGAGAATCAAAGTTGTTTTTCTTTGGGGCTGCAACGGAAACATACACCGGTCTACCACCAAGGTCCTTACCTGACAATTTTAGTGCATCTTCCAATAAGAATCTATCATTAAAGGTGATGAAACCGAAGCCCTTCAAACTACCGGTAACGTGATCTCTTGGAGTATAACAATCGGTGATCTCCTCGTCCGGGTTACCTAATGCTAATTCTTTTATGAAAAATTCAGAAACTTCAGGTTCTGAAAGGGATAATGGCAAATTGGTGTATCTTGCAGTGAAAGGTGGTTCATCTGGAATTGGGAATTCTTTTCTTTCAAATTGGGATTCAAAACTAGGAGCCTGAGAAGATGAAGATCCGAGACCAGCGATACCAGTGGATGAATTTGGGATATCAGTCAAGGCATCGACATCAAAATCATCATCAGCCCATGAATCACCGAATTGGTCATCAGCTAAAAATGAACCTAAGTCCATTTTGACTTGTTTACTCTTTGGAGGCATGATGGATCAGGAAGATTTGATATATATCTATTATATATGTACTATTTGTATGGGAATTGGGCTTGATCTAATTTAAAAAAGAAAATTAAATAAGCTATAAAATTGTAATGGTAAGATAGACTTCTGTGACAGTTGTTAATCAATGAGGCTATCTGTTATAATTTCCAGTATTTGTAATATTGAAAACAATAGTAATAATATATGTATTTGTATACAAATTTTGAATACAGAAGGGGATTCTCTCTTTTTTAGTGAACCTAATGGTATATTAGAAAGTTAACGGCTCCTTTATCATATTATAAAATTTTTCAAAACCTCTTTAATGAGTATGAAATATATCTTCGCATCTCTGCACCGGACAATTACGCGGGTGTGTGTTGTGAGGTGAGCTGGGCTTTGCTCTTTAGGATATTCTTGCTATATAATATGTATATATATATATAGTACAGGTACTTGATGTAAGGTTACAGATTCTCATGAAATTGAAATCATTCAGATATATGTATATATTGAGGTTTTTAAGTTAATTATCTATGTAGTAAAAAAAGGAGACAGAAAGAGACAAGAAAAGAGCATGTAACTGTACATATGTTGTGCGAGCGAGGAGTATAGTATGATACAGGATAGTTAAGAAAGCAAACAAGCTTCAATGGGAGGGGGAAAGGAAAGGTATAGCATCGAAATGGTAGCTAACATTCTTCAAATTAATCAAAATGAACCTGAACATGACGCTTTTTAGGTTCTGGCTGATCTGCTGACGGAGTGTTCGGACTTGGCTGTTTTCTTTTCTTATCCTTTTTACTTGCATTGTCTAAACCCAGAGCTAACAAACTAGAGTCGAATCCAGGAACACCATTAATTGAACTTTTTTCAAAGTCAAATGCTCTCTTCAATTCCACATCATCAAATGGTTTTATTTCAGGGTATGCCATATCAGGGTTCTCCATTGCGACAACAACGCTAGATAGCGTTCTTCCCGTTGGAATCGTCAATTTACCAGGCAAGTCCACAATGTGGTTCTTATATGACTTTCTAAGCTTGACACCTTTGCTTCCATCTGGATTGGTTCTTGCTAATGACTGTGCTAGGTCAATTAGATCATATAGCCGTATCACATCTGAACGGAAAGATGGTTGAATTGTATCAAAGTGTTTGTCCTTTCCATTTTCTTCATCATCATCAATGAAGTAATAATGCGGTTCCTGTGGCTGACTATTGGCCAATTGTGTATCTTCTATCGATTCTGACATCGTATATTATATATGAATTGAGACTGACTGTATACTTGATTGAAGAAGTTGAAGGTTATAAACCCTAGTGTGTTATCATTCATCATTAATAAATTATCAAAAATCATGTTCAGGATAATGCGGAATTGAATTAGTTACGAGCAAATATCCATAACGTGCTAATCACGTGCATTATAAAAGGGTTACAGGGTTTAATAATTATTATTAAATCAGCGACGAATTTCTTTTTGAATAGGGGGTGAAAAAGGAATCTTTGACTGTGAAAATTTTTCTGAGGGAGCGAGCCAGCCAGGGTAGAGAGGGAGGGAGAGAGGTAGAGAGAGAGAGAGAGAGAGAGAGAGAGAGAGAGAGAGACAGACCCAAGCTAGCGCGGGCCAATGTTAGTTACTATGCCCTTCCTCTAGGAAGTAAAAAAATATACAAGAAATTAAAAAGTGAATTTTATAAAACTATTAACCATTTTGATCATCTATCATAAAGACTCTTTGTATATACAACACCGTTACATTAGACAATAAAAGTAAGTGCAATATATTAGATAAAATCAACAAACATCAGTGTATGATACTATACAACTGAAACAAGAATGGAAATGAAAACTGATATACCCTCTATGCAAAATTTTAAAACACAGGTGTTTGGATATAATTTTCAAGAACAACTTTACAAGGATAGAAGTGTGAAGAATACATTAATGGATTAAACATTGTGATTACAGTAACAACATCAACAATATTCTAAAACACACATTATTGATTGAATAGATATAATTTTGACAAACAGAACATATTTAATTTAGTTAATACATGTGTTAAATTATACATCGCCAATGAAGGACAAGTTCTTCTACCAAAATAGCAGACACAACAAGGAGATTTAATTAACTAATGCAAATACAATAAACAGCAAAGACAAATACAAGTATAAGTACAAGTACAAATACAAACATGAAGGACAGAATATGAGTAGCATTTGAACACCAAATGGATTCTATATTGAAGTGTATATCATTCTTGAAAGTTTCAATGATGAATATATTCCTCAATCAGAACTATTTTGTGTAATCTATCCACTAATTTCAAATAAAGAAGAGAAAATAGAAATATCATGTTTGAAGTAATACTATATGATCCATTTTATAAGTTGAATCTGTGTTAACCAGTGTAATTCAGAGAGTGATACATATATCGGTTTTTTTTTTACATTTTTGGATTATTCATTTCAATTATAATAACGTCCTTCTAAATACTAACAGTTTTATTTGTTTTTTAATCACTTTTAAATATAGATGGCTGCCTCATTACCACACCCAAAGATTGTCAAGAAGCACACTAAGAAGTTCAAGAGACATCACTCTGACAGATATAAGAGAGTTACCGAAAACTGGAGAAAGCAAAAGGGTATTGACTCTTGTGTTAGAAGAAGATTCAGAGGTAACATTTCCGAACCAACCATTGGTTACGGTTCCAACAAGAAGACTAGACACTTGATGCCATCAGGCCACAAGGCTTTCTTAGTTAAGAACTTGAAGGACTTGGATGTCTTGTTATTACACACTAAGACTTTCGCTGCTGAAATTGCTCACAATGTCTCCGCTAAGAACAGAGTTGAAATCTTGGCTAAGGCTAAGAAGATTGGTGTTAAGGTTACCAACCCAAAGGGCAGATTATCATTAGAAGCTTAAGTGTTTTGATTTCTGTGTAATTTATCTTTCATATCTCTTTACATATTAAAAATATACTCTTTAATTGATTTATCTGTTATAATAATATCTTTTCCATTACCTTACATTGTAAATGTCTGTATATGAAGCATATTTTGACATTAATATCGAATGTAAATTGGAAATTACATGTAGCAAAAAAAAAAAGGGGAAGAGTGATAGGAGTATATGGCTTTCATCCATTAATTTTTCAAAAGAAAAAAAAAAAAAAAAAGAGTGCGCAAGCCCGGAATCGAACCGGGGGCCCAACGATGGCAACGTTGGATTTTACCACTAAACCACTTGCGCTTTTTGTTGAAAAGAATTATTTTTAAGATTTCAGTTTCTGATGATTCCTAATAAGCCGCGACGCCGAAAAGCCGTTGTATACATAGAATGTATTTCCTGCCTACCAAAAGAAAAAAATAAAGGAAGAACATCTTTACACCAGGTAGTAAACCGTCTTTTAAGCTTCAACATGTTTTTGTATTTGTTTGATGCGTGTCTGTGCCTACTTAGTTTAAGTATAACTGCAAACACTTGTCTGTTCTTATCTGCTTCATATTCTAGTTTTCATCAATTGAATTGAACATTGGTAATAATATCACATACAGTCCACTTGTATTATTATAATATAAAAAATCATGTCTTCTCATTCAGGGAATAATCTGTTTAGAGTTGATGATGATGATGATGATGAGCCCATTGATCTGTTAACATTCGATGGTCCAGTTAATCCAAATGGAAATAAAAATCAACAACAAAGACAGCATGATGAGGCGAAATACTTTGACCCATTCAATGATGAAAACATATCTACAGCATACAATGATCCATACCTGCACAATGATCAGACTATATCCACATTAACCAGAGATGACAATAACGCAAATCCTTTCCTTGCTGAAGGAGAGGAAAGCGATGAAGAAATATTCTCAGATGATCGTGATGATTTGTCTGATACCGATGCGAACAAATACAACCATCAACAATCATCCAAGGGTATACGAGGAGTGTACAAACAAATCAAAGATAAAATGGGTATAAGTAAATACGGTGAGGTTGATGGAGCAAATAAAACAAACGAAGACCCATACGATGATATCATCCATGATCATAGACCCCCTCCAGATAGAGACATTGGGGATGACCTTAAGAACATGTTTGATATAAGAAGGCTCTTCAAGAAGCGGAAAGCAGAAGATACGTTGGCTCCAAGAGAGATTTTCTTAAATGAACCACATTCAAATAGTTTCATGGATAATCATATCAGTACCACTAAATATAACATTTTCACATTCATGCCAAAGTTTCTTTTTGAACAATTTTCTAAATATGCCAATTTGTTTTTCTTGTTTACATCTGCAATTCAACAGGTTCCAACAGTTACTCCAACCAACAGATTCACCACTATTATAACGTTGATGGTTGTCTTGCTTGTGTCTGCCATTAAAGAAATTACCGAGGACTTGAAAAGAAATGCATCAGATAATGAATTAAATAAATCAAAAGTTGATGTGCTTGATTCGAACACTGGAGAATATGTTTCCAAAAAGTGGATTAATGCTAGAGTTGGTGATATTGTGAAAATTAAAAATGGTGATCCAATTCCTGCCGATTTGGTTCTGCTTAGTTCATCCGAACCTGAAGGTTTATGTTACATTGAAACCGCTAACTTAGATGGTGAAACCAACTTAAAGATTAAACAAGCTAAAGAGGAGACATCTCATTTATTTTCATCTCATGAATTGGTTAGATGTCAAGGTAAAATTATGAGTGAAAGACCAAACAGTAGTTTATACACTTACGAAGGTACATTGTTCTTAAATGGCAATGAAATTCCATTGAATCCTGACCAATTATTGTTAAGAGGTGCTTCATTGAGAAATACCAACTGGATTCAAGGTGTCATTGTCTTCACTGGTCATGAGACCAAATTGATGAGAAATGCAACAGCCACCCCAATCAAGAAAACAGATGTCGAAAGAATCATTAACCTACAAATTATTGCTTTGTTTGGTATTTTAATCACCTTATCAATTGTGTCAGCCTTAGGTGATGTGTTGAACTTAACTATCAGCAAACACGACTTAGGATACTTGCACCTGGAAGGTTATAATAAAACTAAATTGTTCTTCTTGGATATTTTGACTTACTGGATTTTATTCTCTAACTTGGTTCCAATCTCCTTGTTTGTCACTGTTGAAGTTGTCAAATATTATCAAGCTTATTTAATTGCATCAGATTTGGATATGTACTATGAACCAACAGATACACTGACTGTTGTTAGAACCTCTTCATTAGTGGAAGAGTTAGGTCAAATTGAATATGTCTTTAGTGATAAAACAGGTACATTAACCAGAAATATCATGGAGTTCAAAACTTCCTCTATTGGAGGTCGTTGTTATATACAGACAATCCCTGAAGATAAACAAGCCACAGAAGTTGATGGTATAGAAATGGGATATTATACATTCGATCAATTAGAACTAGATAGACACTCTCATAGAAATGCTAAAGTTATAGATGAATTCTTAACTCTATTGGCAGCCTGCCATACTGTTATTCCAGAAGTTCTGGAAAATGGTACTATTAGATACCAAGCTGCATCACCTGATGAGGGTGCCTTAGTTGATGGTGCCGCTATGTTGGGCTATGTGTTTCACACTAGAAAACCATCCAATATAACGATTACTGTTGATGGAAAGGAATTGACCTATGAATTGTTAAATATTTGTGAATTCAATTCTACAAGAAAGAGAATGAGTGCTATTTTCAGATGTCCAGATGGATCCATTAAGCTTTATGTCAAGGGTGCTGATACTGTTGTTTTGTCAAGATTATCTGATAATAATGAATTTGTTGAAGCCACAACTAAACATTTAGAAGACTTTGCCGTGGAGGGTCTCAGAACATTATGTATCGCTGTGAGAACTATTCCTGAGGAAGAGTACCAGAGCTGGAACAAAATTTATGAATCTGCTGCTGTTAGTCTAGATAATAGATCTCAGAAACTTGATGATGCTGCCGAACTGATCGAGAAGGACTTGTTCCTGTTGGGTGCCACTGCTATTGAAGACAAATTACAAGATGGTGTTCCTGATACTATAAGTATATTACAAGATGCTGGAATCAAGGTTTGGGTGCTTACAGGTGATAGACAAGAAACTGCTATTAATATTGGTATGAGTTGTAAGTTGCTTAGTGAGGATATGAATTTGCTAATTGTTAACGAGGAATCTAAACAGGATACTAGAAGTAATATTGTTGAAAAATTGGATGCATTAGCTAACAATCAGCTATCTGCGGATGATTTGAACTCTTTGGCATTGGTCATCGATGGTAAATCCCTAGGTTTTGCATTGGAAGAGGATTTGGAGGATATGCTACTAGAACTAGCTGTTATGTGTAAAGCTGTCATATGCTGTAGAGTGTCTCCTTTACAGAAGGCTTTAGTTGTAAAACTGGTGAAAAGAAAGAGAAAAGCTCTCTTGCTAGCTATTGGTGACGGTGCGAATGATGTCTCCATGATTCAAGCTGCCCATGTTGGTGTTGGTATTAGTGGTATGGAGGGTATGCAAGCTGCCCGTTCTGCTGATTTTGCCATTGGTCAATTTAAGTATTTGAAGAAGTTATTGTTGGTTCATGGTGCTTGGTCATATCAAAGAATTTCATTATCGATTCTATATTCTTTCTATAAGAACATCACCTTGTACATGTGTCAATTCTGGTATGTGTTCAGTAATGGATTCAGTGGTCAATCTATTGTCGAATCTTGGACCTTGACTTTCTACAATGTTATCTTTTTAGTGTTGCCACCTTTTGTCATTGGTGTGTTTGATCAGTACATAAGTTCCAAAATGTTGTTACAATATCCACGTTTATACAAGATTGGTCAAGAAGGTGCTTTTTTCAACGTTGAAATTTTCTGGTCATGGGCAGTTAATGGATTTTATCACTCCGCTATTATCTACGTTGCTTCCATTAATATTTACAAGTATGGTAATGAATTGAGTGGAGGTTTAATCGCTGATCATTGGGCATTTGGTGTTACTGTTTATACCATTTGTCTGGTGACTTCATTAGGTAAGGCTGCTTTGATCTCATCTCAATGGACAAAGTTCACCTTAATCGCTATTCCAGGTTCTTTGGCTATGTGGATAGTGGTTTTCCCTATTTATGCCAATATTGCCCCAAAGGCTGGTGCATCAAAGGAATACTGGGGTATTACATCTCATGTGTATGGATCTTTGGTGTATTGGATGTCTAGTATTGTCATTCCGATGATGTGTCTTGCCAGGGATTTACTTTGGAAGTACTATAAGAGAACCTGGAACCCAGAATTCTACCATCGTGTGCAAAAGATTCAAAAATACCAAATTCAAGAACACAAGCCAAGATTTTCATCGTTCCAAAGAACAATCAGAAAGGTTAGACAAGTCCATAGAATGAGAAAGCAAAGAGGTTTTGCCTTTTCTCAAGTGGAGGGACAGGAAAATATTGTCAGAAAATACGATACTACTAAAAGAAGAGGTGCTTATGGTGAGTTGGAGTAGACATTGTTCTTTTTTTTTTTGTTTATTTTCACTTCATTTTCTCTTCTTTTCACGGGTCATTACTTTATAAACTAATTTTTATGTCTTTTACAATTTCCAATCTTTTTTTTTCTTCACATTAATTAATATTATTGTTTGTTTATATATATATATTTCTGATTTGATATCAAGGAATTTTATGTAGAGTAGAAAAAGAAGACGTTTATTTAAGTAAGTAGGTACTTAGGAAAAGTTATGTGCTCTGATTGGTCGGACATGTATGCTATTATTATTATTATTATTATTATTATTAGCTGAACCTGCAGCTTCTTTTTGTTTTAATTTATTCTTAACCATTTCGTTCAATTTATAGTTAATCAAACTCAAATCCACACAGGTGTATGAACCAGCTGTGTTTGGTGGGTTAGCATTCAAGACATTTTGCAAGTCCTCTTCATTGAATTCAATCCCGGAAGAAGCCAACAGCTCCTTGTTGGCCAATATCCAATCAAACTCCTTCAGCAATTGTTCATTTGTAATCGATTTGAACTTACTTGTTAAATAATTCAATCTCTTTTGAGAAATTTGAATTAACAATTGTTTGAGCACATCCAATGTTATTAATGGCTCATCATGCGTTTCACTTCCGCCATTTAAATACTCCACATATAGTAATTTAAAATACTGGTTAATTGAACATTTCAAATAGTTGATGTATATCAATTGATAAATCTGAGGGATGCATTTGTTGTATTTGACCAAGTTTAACAATTGTGCCTTACTTTGTTGAGGTGGATTACCCTGGGCATCATTCACATTCACATTAATGGTGTCACTTTGAATGGAGTTTATAACCAGTAGAGATGCGAGTTGTTCCATTAACTTTTTGGATGGCAGCACTATTGGTAGTTTAAATGTCACTTGTAATAAATCCTGAGCATCTTGAAATCTGCCAACATGTCTCAACGCCTTTACAAGTTGTACAAAGAATTTAAAGATGGCAATTTTATCAATGTTATTACTGTCAATTGAACCAAAATCGGTTAATTTCAGGTTATCATACAATTCAACTAGTTCTGCGTATTGTTTAGCAGAGTATAACGTATCAACTGTTAGCAATTCAAGGAAATTCAAAGTGGAATTCGACACTTGTTGGTTAAATGCCACCGTGGTGCTGTACAATGCCTCTGGAATCAATTTAGACACATTTTGTACATAATTCTGTAAGAACCCATTGAATAAAGTGGCAATACTTTCATTGGAGTAGATCAATTGTAAATCCTTAAACTCGAAAAACTTATTTGACACTTGGAATAGATAATCGAAAACAGTCTTTTCAGAGATCAGTTTCTCAATTGGAACATAGTGGTAATATTCATGCACAAAATTCAAAAAGATCAAATTAGCCTTATCAGCTAGTAATTCATTTGACAGTAATCTCTTCGTTAATGTTTTAAAGTTGTTTAAATTCAGAAAATCAGTGTCTGGATCCCTTGACACTTGGAACACTCTTTCAATGTGATTCTTGATTTGTTTATTAAGCTCAAAAATGTCCGTTAGGGGATCCTTTTCCGAGGGCAAATTCGTCAATGACTGTATAATATCTGTCATGTTGTATATATCATTGCCTTCTATCTATCACACTTTGATAATATATATATATATATGTTGAATGTAGTAACAAACAAACATAAAATAATAAGCGACTTGCCTTTTTTTATTGTTGCCTTCTTTTTTTTTCGTCTTTCCAGACAGAGCACGGCTGTGCTGGTGGATGACTCTATTTTCTCGAGATGACATCAAATCTTATCTCATGATTAATCGATTATTATCGATAAATACCCTGACATTTCTCTAGTTTCCTTTCTTCTGTTAGTCTTTTACTTTTATTCGACATATACACTTTATAACTTATATCATTCAACTACTTTCACTTCTTTATTCAACTAAAGAAAGTATACACACATATAGATTATATTCCCACACACACAAACTACCTATCACTATGACTATGACTGAGAAATCTTCAATCAGACAATTGTTATCTCAAAAAAAGATTGTCTTGTTAGATGGTGCCACAGGTACAGAACTAGAAAAGAGAGGTGTCAACGTTAACGATAAACTTTGGTCTGGTATTGCCATTTTATTACAGCCACAAACATTACAGGATTTACATTTGGAGTACCTTAGAGCTGGTGCAGATGTTATTATCTCTGCCTCTTATCAGTTGTCCAAACAGGCTATCCTGGAAAGAGGTTTGGATCCAGATGAGGTTTATGAGAAATCTATAGATTTATGTTACAATGCACAACAGATTTATTTGAAGGAGACTGGTAAGAAGACTATTATTGCCAGTTCCATAGGTCCATATGGTGCCATGCTATGTGACGGTTCGGAGTTTAGCGGTGAGTACAGAGGTGCCACTGATGATCAAATCCGTGAGTTCCATAAGGCTAGATTGGAGTTTATGTTCCATAATCCAAGGGTGGATGTTATTGCCTTTGAAACAATTCCGAAGTTGCAGGAGATTAAGGTGTTGACTTCGATGATTAATGAATTGAATGCCAGTGTCAGTACTGAGCAAAAGAAGAAGGATTACTACTTTGCATCTACCTGCAATGATGATGATCAATTGTCAGATGGTACCCCTTGGACAGATGTGTTGAAGTTTTTAAATGCCAACTCAGATGAACACTTGATCGCTGTCGGTGCAAACTGCTGTAAATTGTTACACACCACTAACATTATCTCCAATATCAATGCCTCATTGAAGAAATCCGATAATTTAATCAAGAATGGCGTCAAGATAATTATGTATCCAAACTCTGGTGAAGTTTATGACGGTTTTACAAAAACATGGTCCATTGATTCCGACTTGAAGACTCAAGATTTGCAATTAGAAATGTATAAAAAGGCCAAAGAATGGTTAGAGTTTAACAACGTTGGTATAATTGGTGGTTGTTGCAGAACTAGTTCTGAAGATACCAAAATTTTAAGAGAATTAATTGACGAGTCATCTTCTTAAGCAATTCTTTAAATCTGTATATTTACTATATACATATATATATATATATATAATATACCTATAAGATAAATTACATATCAGTTTATATACGCCACCCACCCTTTAAATGTCCGTTGTAATTATTATGGGAAATACTCCGCTGCCTGGAAAAAAAAAATATCACCAGTCTAAAAGATGATGGAAGTTTATTCCTTTACTATCACTAAAACATGATGGACATTATCATAAGGGAAATATTATTGTTATTATAAAACGGAAACAACTAATCAATCTAATATCATGGTGAATGTCAAAGATCTACTTAAAGAAAGAGTTTTATTACTAGATGGTGGATTAGGAACTGAATTGGACAGACGTGGGATAAACGTCGACGATAAACTTTGGTCTGGAAGAGCTATTCTGGACAACCCAAAGGACGTGTCAGATTTACACTTTGATTATTTAAACTCGGGAGCAGATATCATATTGACATCCACATATCAATTGTCAACTGGTGAGATGATCCATGAAAAGTTGAACCCAAGTGAGATGTATGCTAAGTCTGTGGATTTATGTTACAAGGCCAAAGTGGAAAACTTAGAGAAGAATAACAGAGACAGCCTCATAGCAGGGTCTGTGGGCCCATACGGTGCCATGTTGTGTGATCTCTCAGAATTCACTGGCAATTACAGAGGCGCCACAGATAAACAGCTACGTGATTTCCACATCGATAGACTACAGGTCTTATTTAATGATCCAAAAGTTGATCTTATTGCATTTGAAACTGTACCAAAGTTCCAAGAGATCCAAGTGCTTGTGAGTATGATCAATGAATTGAATGGCAAGGCATCTAGTACGGGGAAAAAGGACTACTACATCTCATGTACATGTAATGAGCACAATGAGTTGGCCGATGGAACTGAGTGGGGAAAAGTGTTTGAGTTTTTAAATGCAAACACAGATGCTCATTTACTAGCTGTGGGTTCTAATTGTTGCAAGTTGGCCAATTCAGGAAAGATCCTGACGAAGCTCAACGATTGCTTGCAAAAATCTCCCAAATTGATCAAAAACAACGTTAAATTGATCATGTACCCGAATTCTGGTGAGCTGTATGACGTAGCTAATAAAACTTATTCCATTGACACCCAGTTAGGAAGCAATGACTTGGATTTGGAAATGTACACTGCCGCTAAGTATTGGTTAACGTTCAAAAACATTGGCATCATTGGTGGTTGTTGTAGAACATGTCCAAATGACATTAAAACTTTGAAAAGAGCTATTAATGCCTAACTATTTATTTCATATCATAATAGTTACACTGTATTATATAAAATACGCTGGTTGATTTTACTTTTACTTTCTTTGCTTCTAAATAAATATAAAATGCATTTTTTTCTTCAAAAACAGGGAGAAAGAGGACAGATAGATGTAAATAGTTATAGTTAATATAGTAAGGGTTTTTTTGTTTTGTTCGTAGTACACGAGGGATGGGAGAGAATACAAATAGGGGGAATATGTAACATGATGAAATAATGAAAGAAATAAGGGGGAAAAAATGTTGAAAAAGGGGGAGATAATTAATGTGCTTTGTCGATTTTTGATATCATTAATGATTGTTTGAGACAGAGAAAGTGTGCGATTCAATGAAACTATAGTTCATCTCTAACGATTGTTTCTTCCTCTGACTCTTCAACTTCTTCTTCAACTTCTGGCTCAGCTTCTTCTGGCTCAGCTTCTTCTGGCTCAGTTTCTTCTGGCTCAGTTTCTTCAGATTCGTAGATCTCAGCTTGTTCAGGTTCTTCAGCTTCAACTTCAGTTTCTGGTTCTGGATCAGTCTCTTCTGTTGGTTCATTACTGTATTGAACTGCAGGTTCAGAATCTTCGTCTTCAGCGGCAACAGCTTCCGGGTCAACTGAAGTCTCTTCAACGTAATTCTTAACTTCATCATCGACAGTTTCTGGTGTTTCTTCAATTGGAGCAGGAACCTCACTATTAGCTTCTTCAACATTGATATCTTCGGCATTAAATGGTTCCTCTTCAACTGGAATGGCAGCATTGAAATCAATAGAGTTCGTAACTTCAGGATTACTACCAACGACGGCACTGGCGGCACCAGCAGCAGGGTAAATAGAACAGTCGTAGTCCCATGTGGATAATAATTGAGAAGCCTCACATTGCTCCTTAGTCCATGTGTTACCATAGACAATTGGGGATCTTTGCAAGAAAGAGTGAATAGCAGCAGATAATAATAAAACAATTAAACCATATGAGACATACTTCTTACCCTTCAAGATTCTAGAATGAACAAACTCTAAAGTTTGACCAAGGGACAAGATAGCAAAGTACAAAGCTGGAATGTAATGATGCAAGAATAATTGTCTCTTCATCAAGAAGGATGGGTAGTAATGCAAGAACCAACCAAGGATAAATTCTAAACCAACAATATCATAGTTGAAGGTGGCAGCATCGAAAGCCAATGGTGAACCATATTGCCAGAATAAAATTTGACTGACAATATAGAAACCAAATGGTAAAAAGACAAAGGAAGCCATCCACCAAACGACAGGGTTACCCAACAAGTAAATTTGGTTATCACCCTCTCTCCAGTAAGAGATACCTCTACTTAGTAATGGCCATGATTCAGGTCTAGATTCGAAAACGTGATGTTCAGTTAAACCATTGTTGATTTGCCACATTCTTTGGTGCAATTCGACAAACTTTTGCCAGAACGTTAATTCTGGGTAAGAAACTTGCTCAGCAGTTTCATGATCCAAGTAAATGTTTTGGTTTTCTTCAATGTAGAATAATTCCAAAGACTTGATACCTTGAGTGGCACAAGTAACTTCCTGTTGTTCAAAACCCCACTTTGGCAACTTAGTGTCATGTGAGAATAAATAACAACCAGTCATAGCGTGTCTTAATCTGAAAATAGTTTCAATGGATCTAACTCTTTCTTGGGCATCACCCTTGGCAGACAAATCCTTTTGGATTTCAACGATAAAGTCATCATTTGGATCACCTTCGAAACCTTCGTAACCATAACAAGAAGCTTCATTTTGCCAGTCCATTTCAGAGACAGATGGTCTAACATCATGGGCGTGTAATCTTCTAGAAGTTAGCAAATGCTTCAGTCTAATTTTAGTACCATCAGTGATTGGGACAAATTCTAGGGGTTCATCAGTGACATTGTATAATTCAATACCCCACTTGTTGTTATCATCCAAGTGAGGGTACAAGGTAACTTGTTGTTGACCAGAACCACCTTCATACAAGTGATCGTGAGAGTGCAAGTAACCACCCTGAGTTGTGACATGTCTTAAAGTGACGACAGAAGAGACACCAACATCTGCAAAGACAGACTTTGGAACACTAGAGTCATCGAAGGAAGCTCTAAAGGCAGAAGTTAGGAAAGCTCCACCATCACCTTCATGCTTCAAAACAATGATATGAATGTAGAAAAAGAAGATGTAGAGAATAACAGGAACAATTAACAAAATGGAGGCTCTGAAAAAGATGTGCTTGACAACGTTTTTAGCAGAAACATTCAAGTCACCTAGGATAAACCATAATCTGATAACAGTGGAAACGCCGATAAACGCCACGGTGAATAAACCAACCCATTTAGAGGATAAAGCTAAACCTAATGACACACCTGTAGCAACCAGGGATTTATACCAAGCAAATGTGAATGGTTTAGCAATGTGAAACTTGGAATAAGAGTAAACAGAAGCTGAAATGAAGAAAATCAATGGGTTATCTAATAAAATATATCTAGACAACGTCACATTAGAAGATTCGACAATCAATAGGGTAGAGGTCACAAATGCGATAATTTGTTGACATCCAGTGTTTCTCAAGGTCAAGTACATTAGAATAACGGAACCAGCACCAGTGATGGCACTCAATTGTCTCATTAAAGCGTAGGGAACATCAGCTGGGAATTTATCACCAATCTTGGCAAATTCAAAGTCACCTTTGAAACCACCCAAGTAGCCAACAGATGCAAAAAGCAATTTGGCTAACGGAGGATGCACATCCATGAAGTAGTTACCTAGAATGTATTTTCTGGCAAATCCACCAAAATGAACTTCATCAAAGACAACAGAGTCTGGATGGGAAAGGTTCAAACATCTAGTGTAAATTGCACCAAGAGCCAAGAGTAAAATCAAAAACTTCTCTTGCAAAGTGGTAACCTTTCTGTTTTGTAAAACTTCATCTGGTAATTCAAACTTGACATATGGTCTTTCAACACCTTCTTCAATAATCAATTCAGTGGTCTTTGCATCTTCACCGAAAATACCAGATGATTGGTGGTTGTGAGCTGGTGTATGAGCTGCTTTGACGGACTTTTTAGCAGCCATTGTGGAACAGAGAGGATGGAGATGGGAAAGGGTAAAAGGATGGAGATGGAAAGGGATGGATAGATATGGATGAAATGTATAAAAATAAAAGAAAAAAAAGGGATTAACGTTAAGTTAGTATAAAAATATGTCAATTTGCTATATAGTTTATAGTATATAAATAAAAACACGTCAATCAGAATGGAAAAAAAAAAAAAAGAAAAAGGGGACACGCATTGTAGAGTCTTAACTATGGCAGAGTATCTCTCTGGGTGTTTGGTACACGACCTTTCCTTTTCACTTGCTAAACCTGCCTTTTTTTTTCTTATGCTATGCTACTTAAAATGGGGTTTATTTTATTTATATTTATATATATATATATATTGATGGAAAATATACAGAGACGAATCAATTAATTAATGATATATATATATATATATATATATACAAAATGTATTCATTTTTTGAATTTCTTCAATGGGTCAACTTTCTTTCTGTTATTGTTGTTTTTACCATTCTTTCTAACTCTACCTCCCTTTTTATGAGGATTGTTGAATGGAACAAACCCAATTTTCTTAGGATCTTGTCTAGCACCCTTAGGTAACAAGTAATCAGGGACTCTTTTCAAATGGCTATCACTTCTGATCTTTGACAAGTCCTTATCGTGTCTCAAGGTTGCTAAATCTTGTGGGTTTTCCTCAAAATGTCTCTTCAACTTTTCAGAGGTGACCAATTCCATTTTAATCTCCTTCAATCTAGCTTCACGAACAGAGGTTTTGGTGACTGATCTGAATGAATCCTCCATTCTGTATCTGAAATTCTCTAGTTGTTGGAAATCAAACTGATATGGTTTCAATTCATACCCAAGCTTTGTTTGTGTCTTTTCTATTCTAGATAAAACCTTCTCGTCCTTCTTTGCTGATGGTAAAGAGGCAACTTTATGCTTACCCCAGTCCTTTTGAAGAACAACAAATGATAACGCTATACCAGACTTTCCCCCACGTGCAGTTCTACCAATTCTATGTATATATGCCTTGGAAGATGTAGGAAGATCAAAGTTCAAAACACATGCAACGTTCTTGAAGTCCACACCTCTAGAAACACCATATTCGCTAGGGTTTGATGATGAAGAGTTGTTGTTGTTGTTGTTGGTGCTATTCTTCTTACTCTTCTTCTTTTGCTTATCGTTGTTCTCTTCTGTGTTATTGTTGTTGTCATCGTCGTTATCGTCTTCATCATCGTATTCATTCGACTCGTCGGTGGCTATAAGCAAATTGTAAACATTCTTATTGAATTCTTCAACTATGTGTAATCTGGAATTAATTGGCAATTCAGAGTTTAACATGCATGACTTGATACCAAAATTTTGTAAAAATAACTTTAATCTATAACCTCTGTCTAAATCATTCACAAATAGTAATATCTTACCCTTGATCAAGTTCAATTTCAAAATAACGTATATTAGTAAAAACTTATCAAATTCGTTTGTTTTAATGTAATATTGCACTAGTTTTTTATTTTGGTTATCCACATCTTGTAGTTTTAACACAGCTGGTTTATTACAGAACTTCTCCTTTAATGTGTTAACTTCATCATTTAAAGTAGCACTCATTAAAAACACCTGCATATTCTGTTTTAAATTTAAGTAGTTGGCTAACTTGTTCAAATCATCTTCGTGACCATAACTCAAAATTAAATCAACTTCATCTATGACCAAGTACTTCAATTGTGTTAAATCTAATCTCTTATTTCTTTCTAAAATGGACACAAGCTTAGATGGAGTGGCAACGACAACTTCTGGAAGTTCATCAATTAATGAAATCTGCAATTGCTCACTGATATTATCATTCAAATTTAATGTCTTGATATTCTTACCACAGTAAATGGTTAATTGATTGAGAAAATCATACACCTGTTTAGCCAATTCCTTCGTTGGCACCAACACCACAGATTGAATTTGACGGTCAGAAGTCGATGAGGACTCTGAGGATAAAATCGATTGGATGATTGGAATACAGTATGCCGCTGTCTTACCTGAACCAGTAGATGCCTTGGCAATAATATCCTTCTTTTCCTCTAATGACAATTTGATGGCTTTAGTTTGAATCAAAGTTGGGTTTTCAAACCCTAACTTGTTGATAGCTTGTGTAAGTCTAGGATCTAAATTGAAGGATTCAAAATCCACAGAATCATCAACATAATCTTTAGTAACTGCAACTCCAGACATTATGTATTGGTTTTTTATATATAATGATAATGTTGCTATATATTATATCGATCTACCTCTATCTACAGAAGAAGAACAGTTTTAGTAGTAGTTTTAGTAGTAGAATTCTCTTTTTTTTTCTTAAGCAAAAAAAAAAAGCAAAAAAAAAATTTTTTTGAAAAAAAAAACCATCGAGCGGCTCTGGGGTTCAATATGATTATGGTTAATATTATTTATTATTATAGAATAGTAGAAACACTAGAAAGCAAGAAAACAAATGTCAAAACACCAGAAGTGAAATAAAAATAAAAGTAAAAATGAAACGAAGGGACTATATAACAATTGTCTCAGCAAAAAAAAAGGTATTATATATTTATATCTAGTCCTTAGAAGAGTCCTCCTTCAACGTAACAATTCTATTCAAAATCAAGTTACCTTCAGAGGAATCCTTCTTGTCAACACAGAAGTAACCTAATCTTAAAGCTTGGAATCTAACAGTTTCTGGGCCATCCTTTTCCTTGATGCTGAAAGTTGGGTTGCTGAAAGGCATATTCAAAGGAGATTTATTTTGAACATCAACAAATGCAGGCTCGATCAAGGCACCCTTCAAGACTTCCTCGGAATGAGGATTAATATCAGCCAAGTAGCCATCTGGATGAGATGAAGGGTTCTCTGACTTAAATAATTGGTTATGGATTCTAACCTCCTTGACATGAACTGGAGAATTGTATTTCTTGGATTCTGGAACCCATTGGATAAATGTCTTTGGCTTCTTGTGTTTTTCCTTGTCGTTCAAGTATTCCGCATGAACAACTATTGGCTTGCCCTCAGAGTCCTTTTCAACAGAGACAACACTAATGTTGAATGGAACACGCATTAAACCAACTGGTTGACCTGGTGCCAATCTGAAATAATCCTTAGACACTTCATCTCTGTAATCGGATTGGTCAATGTAGATAGTCTTGGTGAATGGAACATTTCTAGAACCAAAATCAGCAGAACCAGGCTTGTATGGAATATCAACTAATTCTTCATAGTCTTCAGGTAGGTTATCGATGACAACCTTCAATGGACTCTCCACCATCATCAATCTTGGAGTGGTGTAATCCAAATAGGATCTCACAGAAGATTCAAATCTGGATGCTTGAATGTTTGTGGTAGCAGTGGTGACACCCAATGTGTTGATAAAACTTAAAATAGCACCTGGTGGCACACCTCTTCTTCTTAAGGACTCCAAAGTGTACAACCTTGGATCATCCCAGCCTCTAACATAACCCTCATTAACTAGCTTGGCAATCTTTCTCTTAGACATGATAGTTCCAGTGATGTTCAATCTACCGTATTCTCTTTGTGCTGGTCTGTAAACATGCAACACGTCACATAACCACTCATAACTTTCCCTACTTAGGTAAAACTCAGTGGTACACAAGGAATGGGAGATGTTTTCAAAAGAATCAACCAAACAGTGGGTGAAATCATAAGTTGGGTAAATTTTCCATTTATCACCAGTTCTTGCATGGTGTGCATTTAACACTCTATATGCAACCAAATCCCACATCTGAGGAGAAGGAGATTTGATGTCTTGTTTCATTCTTAAGGTGGCCTTACCTGGTTCATAGAAGCCATCTCTCATTTTTCTAAACTCTTCCAATGATTCTTCAACTGGTCTGTCTCTCCATGGGGATGGGAATCTTTCACCACCTGGGGTACCATCGGCCTTGACACCTCTTTGTGCCTTCACTTCTTCACTGGTGGAGTGGTCAACGTAGGCATAACCCGAAGTGATCAACTTTTCAGCCAATGCATACAATCTGTCGAAATAATCAGAGGAGTAAGTGATTTTCCATGGTTTGAAACCCAACCATTCCACACAATTTAGAATGGAATCAAAGTACACTTGTTCTTCAGCCTCTGGGTTGGTATCGTCATATCTTAAATAACACACACCATCGTGATATTTGGCGTAACCAAAGTTAACCATAATGGCCTTGGAGTGACCAATGTGCAAAAATCCGTTTGGTTCAGGAGGAAATCTAGTAAACACTTTACCACCAGTGACTTTCAAATGTTCAGCCATTAACTCTGGCCATTTCTGTGGGTTTTCACCAGGTTTATGTAATTCACCCAAGAATCCCTCTGTAAACATATTTCTTGTGTTAGTGGCAGCAGATTCATCATTCTTCTTCTTATCATCTTTCTTTGCTGGGGCCTTCTTTTTCTTCTCCTTCTTGACAACATCACGTTCATCTTTAGGACCGAGTAATTGTAAGATCAACTTGTCAATGATAGGCTTGAAAGACGCTGGAGATGCCCATTTCAAATCAGGCAAGTTCTTAACATTACCCAATAAACTTGGGACAATCTTGTATCTCTTCTCTTCGATTTCAGCCTTGTTTGAATCAATGTATTCCCTAATCTTGGCCTCCACTTGTTCTTCAGTGACTGTGACACCGACACCTGATCCAGTTTCCATATCTTTCAAGGAAAAAGTTTCTGTTTCCTTAACGTACTTGAAAGCTTCAGACACTTGCAAGTTTGTGGATAGTCTGCCATCGACGATTGCATCAACAACGTAATTGATATTGGCAATGGAATCACCCTTTGCTAAAGAAGCCAAGTTATGTAGTAATGCAGTTTTAGACTTATCTAATGGTTCACTGTCCGATGGCTTGGTTAACTCAACGATAGAACCTAGTGATTGAGACACCTTCTTGTTCTTCAAAATTTCCTTGATTTTAGGCTCTTGAAACCCAACCTTGGAAAATAAAGACACAAGTTCATCTTCTGAGAATGTTGCTGTAGATGATGACATTGTTTGTTCTGTAAAATCTATAATGTGTGTTGCGTTGTAACTGATGTGATATAGAAGAACCCATATGACTGATATCCATACATATTTTGTTTAACGTCTCATCGAAAATATACACACAAACAAAAACATTTTTTTTTTAAAGTCGCATGGCGCACGACTTTTTTTTCTCCCTCTTTCCCTTTAGTTAGTTAGTCAGAATACTGGAATATACAACTTTTAATTCATTTACTATATATATGATAACAGAAAGAACGATATTAAACCCAAACCAAAATAAAACAAAACATAATAAAAAAAAGAGAGATAGTAATAATAAACAACAAATAGGACAAGACGAAAACAGAAATGTAACGTTATGAAGAAAGAAAGATAAATAGAAAGAAAGAAAGGAGCGGCAAGCTTTTTTTTTGCAATATATATAACATGGTAATAATGATGATATGATAAGAACAAGAAAACCCAAATAAAAGTATACTAATGGGTGAAAAAAGACAAGAAAAAGGATGTATAATGCAAAAAAATAGTAGGAATATAGCACAAAATTATATGATAGTAAAAGCAGAGGGGTGTAAGATAAAAAAAAAACGGAAACGAATAAAAACAAAAAGTGATAACGATTTTTTCTTCAATGTTATGTAGTTGCAGTAGTATACTATATCTGGATAGAATATAAGTATCAGGGATAGGATATGTGTGTGTATGTATGTAAACATAAAAAATTAATACAAATGCTCCTGTAGCATTTAATAGTGTAATAGTGACAAGCGAGTGAGTAAATGGGGGGAGGGAGAGTAGAACGAATAAAATTACAAGTGAATGGAAGTGTTTTATATAACAATGGATAATGCGTTCCGACTTAATGGAAATAGTTGTGTTATGGTTGGGGATGATGTATAAATATATATGATTTTGTATTATATCATATTAATGTTGGGTCTTGTGTTCTGGTATGCAAAATAATTTGTGCGGTATGTGCGAGATGGTGTGAGGGAATGTGGTAAAGTGTTTAACCAATGCAGAATGATGATGATAACTCGTTATTCAGTTCTGCAAAGCTTGTAATTTGAGACTTTTGGAATGCAGTTGCTGGAGTAATTGGAGGAGGATGAATACCTCTAGACGGAGAAGTTGGTGCAGATGCAGATGCTGGTTTAGAACCAAAGAAACAATAGTTCTGTAATAAAGAGTTATAATCTTGAGTAAATGACGGTTTACCACCAGTCACAGGGTATGAACTAAATGTGGCATCGTAAGAAGCAACAGGGGAGGACGCATATGAACATGGAGCAGTAGCGGTCGTTGCAGGACGACCGGTAGCAGCACTAGAAGAAGGTAATGACGATGATGATGATGATGAAAGGGCTGAGAATGGTGTAGTTGGTTTATTAGTTGGAAATAGAGAATTTGTTGGAAGAGATGATAATGTTGTGATTGATGATTCGGATTTAACCTTCTTCATGATGTGATGCTTTGATGCTTTAGGTGAGAAGGTAAAGTTTTTACCAGTAGAGAATGAGTCGAAAAAGTTGGTGTTGGTTTTCAACTTAAAGTTAACGTCGTCCAAGTCATGGAATGGGTCAACTTTATTAGCAGAAGATCCTGGAAGGGATGCCAGTGTAGATGATGGTCTAACTTGTTTGGTGTGTTTTTGAAATATCACAGAGTAATTCTTTGAATCATTGTTATCCCAGTATTCTAAGCCGTTGACTTCATATCTGATACAGAATTGCAAATTTAGTAGTGGCTTATAGTTGCACATAGAATCTAATTTCACAATGAAGGAAAACTTGTCATACACGGATGTAGTGTCAGAGTATTTGAAAATATGGTTAGATGAGATATAGTTGGCATTGTTAATTTCGATAAAACTATCCCAGTTATCAACAGTAGCTTTCACGATAATCTTCTTAGAGTAACCCAAGTTTTTAACGTAAACGAAACCAATCATTGAACTCTTGTTGGTGCTCAGCTTCAGACTTTCCAAAATCAATGGCTTATCAGTGTTAAATTTTGCGAAATTCAAACATGATGGATTGTATGGAACGTCATTCTTCAAAATCTCCCAGTATTCTTCGTCTTGTAACACTTCTTCATCTTCATCTGAAGACACAGGGGAATCAAAGTCCCATGTAGCTCTGAAAGGAGGTGATGACACAGGAGAGTTGTTTGTGGACACAGCGGTTGGCTTCTCAGTCTTATTAAAAAACTTGACATCTTCTAAATGGCTAGCAAAACGAACGTTTTTCGCATTTGGCATAGAGTTCGATCTCATTAATGATGGTAATTTAAGGGATGACTTCACTAATTCACCGGACTTTTTTCTAAGAAGATGAGACGTTGGTGGTAAATCAATGATAGGAACAGATGCAATAGGTGGAGCAATAGCACCATCCTTTATAGTAGACACAGACACTGTAGATCCAGCAGCGTTTGCATTCTTTAAAATAACTGTTTTGATATCATCATCATCATCCGCTTCTGAATCATCATCGGTAATATATTGTGCTTCCTCATCGTCGCTATCCACAATGGTGTTTGCACCTCCGGTGATGGTTGCAGTAGCACCACCAGCTCTAGTTGGAGAGGTAATGTATTCAGCATATGAATCACCACTTGATATGGATGAAAGAGGTGTCAAAATAGACAATTCGGTATCATTTGGTGAATCCGATGTCACTGAAGACATGGTATTGCTATTGTTATTATTAATGTTCTCATTATTGCCGCTGTTGTTAGTGTTGTGTGTGTTATGATTATGGCCGCTGAGTATATCGGTTGTGATGCTGATGTCTCCGTTATAGAACTTGTTGTTGCTGTTATTATTATTAATGTTGTTGTTATTGTTGTTATTGGATGATCCAACAAGTTGACGTGGGATCAAGGCACGGTCGGCTTGTTCTTGTTCTTGCTGCTGCTTTGCACTCGCCGATAACTTATCATTCAAGTATGCTAGGTTATTTGTAGTCAAAGGCGCCGTCTCGAAAGATCTAGGTCCTAAGTATGGCATTATATATATGTATATATGATATGTCTATATGGTTTATATGATGGAAGAAGGAGTGTGCAATATATAAATTGTAAGGAATAGATAGGTATATAGTTTCCTTCTTTTGTCTCTTTTAATATAAAAATTAAATTAAGAGGAGAGAGGGAATGGGGCGTGCAAAATTAAAATGCGTGTATTTTTTTTATAGTTGCTGTTTATTGTGTGATTTTTATAATATAATTTTTTTTTCCTTCTCTGTAATTTATAGTATGGGTGGGTATGATATAAATTATTTATATATATATATATGTATAGATGTTGTTAAATATGATATATATATATTCAGAATCAAACAGTGGATATATGTGTTGATTTAATCAGAGATGTTTTGATAATGTAAAAAGAGATAATGTGATTGAGTTGCTCCTTATAGATAACAAATCAAAAAAAAAATTAGTGTGGTGTGTGCTAAAAGTGTAAATCGATTTTTTTTTATCTCTCCAAGTGGGAAATAAGAATATATATAGAAAATGAGGTATGTTGTTTAGTACAGTATGGGAGGTTAATGGATTAACTATAATATCAGAAACCCTTGAGTCGACATAGACATATATATAGAAAGAGAGATTAAACAAGTTCAAAGAGGTTGGAGTTTTTAGGAGGCTATGGGAACTTGCAAGGTTATATAGAAATTAAAAGGAGGGAGGTTTTTTCCCTTTTTTTTTTTTATTAACTCAAAACCACCACCCTATATTCAAATGTATGTGGAAAAGTTTAAAAAAGAAAAAAAATACCACTCCGAAAAGTTAAAGATGTATTGACGTGCATGTTTGGGGTGGGTTGGCATGCACCTGGTAAAACAGGAAAACGGAAAGGAGATACTATACAGAGCAAAGCGCGCTTTTGAGGGTATGATCATGATCATTAAAAAATATCATTGAATAAGCTTTTCCTCTCAATTGTTTCCCAACACCAGCCTCCCTCACACATCCACTTGTTGGCCGAGGTGCTGGACAAAGCGAACCCCAGAAAGAATTCCCCAGACAGGTCTGGGGGAGGACAGGGAGACAGAACTTATATCCACGCCACGCGAGCCACGCGAGCCACGCGAACCTAAGAGAGACAGGGAGACTCTACTGGAGTGTGCTGGGTTCTGTTCTCTGTTCTCTATGCTCTCTGCTCAGTGCTGGTTTTTTTTTTCGGTATGTTCCAATACGAACTCCGACAAATTAAACATGAATAAAAAATTTTAAATTCATTTATTTATTTATTTACTTTTTTCTTATACATTACAAATTAAAATTTGTTTCAAATAGATTCTAGTAAGGTTTATGTATGTATGTATGTATGTAGGAATGATATTGTACCTAGTTAGCTGACACCTTCTAATAGTAGATATAGCTTGGTTGAAAAGAAAAAGTATAATTTTTTTTTTGACCAGAAAAAAAAACCAGCCCAAACATGTGTGTGTTGTATCATGTTTATAAATTGGGGCATGGGTTTTAGTTTTATGTAATTAATGAATTGATTGATCACTTCATTTCATTGATTGATGGGGTAGGTAATGTTTGGTTGTTTAGGAAAGTCCACTCAATAACAGAGGTAATCATAATTCCCTTCGTTTAGATCCATTAACTGTGTTTTTTTTTTTAGATTATAGAAAAATGTGCATTTTCCAGAAATAATAAAATTATAAATGTATGGATGTATGAAGACACACACATACACACTACATACAATACAATCAGCTCATATAAAAATACAATTAAAATATGGACCCATATTTATACCCCCTCTTCTACTATTCTACTCATTATAATAGAGGACTCGAACCCCACATAGAAAAAGAGGAGAAAACACACCCTGCGTTTATATATATACACTTGTGAAAAAATTTTCACTTCTTTTAAACATTTTATGATTAAGCAGGGACAGATACAGAGAAAGGTATGGTTCTTTTAAGTAAGGCGATGAAAGATCAAAAAAAAAGGGAGAAAACCCAGATCAATGCAATACCTACAGTCATCAACCCTACATATATACATATAAACATACACCTATCAATCACATAGTAAATGTAAAATACACTTCATATACTTGTCATACTGTACACAGTCATAAGATTAATGTAGTTTGTCTTAGATTTTTCTTATCAACAAATTAATGTAGGTAGAGCATGTTAATTGTTAGAGCAAAAAAAAAAGGAAAGAAAGAAGGAAAAAAAAATTTAAAGAAAAAACAGTTTAAAAAAACTAAATTAGGTGTACTCCACACCACTCCACACTACACCACACCACGCAATAACATACCGATTCATCAACCGATATTAAAGCTACATTTGTTTTAAAACGATACAAAAGTCAATTGACTTTCTAGCATTAATATAACATATTATATGGTATATATATATGTATGAATAGGGAACCTGTCTAACTATGTTATTATATACATGTATTGATTATAATATAATCCTGATAGTGAAGAGTAAATTAAACTTGAATAATAAATAAATAAATAAATATATTTATACTATATATATATTACATTAGAGTTTTTGCAAAATTTGGATATTTTAACGCGTCTTTTTCTTCTCTCTCACCAAAATTAAACTTTCACGCACACTCATACAATTTTTTTTTTTTTTCATTTTTAATTATGGTGGTTGTTTCAGAACAATCGAGACAATTGAATAAGAATAGAAAAGAATGGGGGAGGTTCAATTGTTTTTTCATTCACCAATCATAATGGAATCAGGACATCCCTTGTTTTCCAATTAATCACCTTTTAGGAAATTATTCGATGAATGACAAAGGGCAAAAACAGGGGTTCGAGGACAGTTCAATCTGGTATGTTTATATGAACGATCATATATATATACTAGTAGTAATATGAAATAGTTAATTAGAACAGCACAGGCATGGACTTTATTTTTACACTGCATTCCGGAGCTGAATAATAATAATAATAATAATAATATATTATATATAATATATAATATTATAAATGATAAATTTATAGTACTCTGCATATGCCCTAAATAAATGTTATCTATAAAATTAGTTGGGTAAAATTTAAAACCTGTGCTTCATTTTAGGTTTGGCTTTTTTGACTAGTTTTGTACATTTCATTTAATATCCGCTGATCTGCGTTTCTTTTACATACTTAATAATTATTAGTATAAACGAATCGTCCATAGGGTCAATCGACTAATATATCTATAAGATCTCTTATCTCTCTTTTTCTTTTTTTTTTAGTGTGGTGGTGTTGTGTGGTCAATTAATGGATCAACAGATCAATGATTGTGATTAAGATTGTGTGATGTATCATATTGAAGATCCATCCTAATTATATTCCCATAGGGGTTCTTATACATATATATATATATATGTGTACACATTTTACTGCCAGTGTATATGAGAATGTACATAGATAGATACACATTCACATTCACATTCACATACACTTACACTTATTAGCAATTCAAACTTTGTTGCTGAAACCAGTCTCGAGTAATCAATGTTACAATGCAATAATGCTATACA
>PPHW02000042.1:75181-108753 GCA_003705225.2 Ambrosiozyma vanderkliftii
TAACTTCTGGAAGACTAGTTGGTCCAGCCCCCCCCCCCCCTAACTTCCCTTACATAGCAATTATGATAATATTGATGTTTCAATATATTCTTTATCTAGTATTCAAAGTACATATCGGTGCTACCTCTGCCTATTTTTTTTCTTCTTCTTTTCTTTTTTCCAATGTATATTTATTATTACATTGATTTGCGTTCAATTCTCTGGAGTTGTTTGCGTGTATTTAATTATTACATTATTTATCTATCCTATCTACCTATCTATTTAATTTTTTTATTCACCATTCTATACGTCCTACAATTATATATGTATATATATATATATAATACTCAATTAGTCATTATCATAGAATAATTATATAAATGTTGGGTATAGAAAATGAGAGTTTATATTGAATCAAGATTAAACCATAGAACGTACACTCACGTACTTACCGGTCTCAAGTTTCGTGCTTGAAAAAAAATGAATGAAAAAAAAAATTCAAAAAAAAAGTCCGATCTCCTTTGAATTATAAGAATTATAATTAATTAAGACCAGAAGGTGATTGATTACTGTGTCTTTGTCTCTCTCTTTCTTTCTCTATCTAACTGTCGCCATAAAGCCACACACCTAATAACATTAGTACCACTAATACCCACCCAACCTCACTCAACAATTAAAATTGGTTGAGAAACAATTAAACTTTCATTTATCAACTACATCAATCATCAGATGAAAATGTGCGGCTGACCCTTTTTTGAGCTCATTTCCACTTAGAAGAGGTTTCCGAAACTCAAAACGCGCACATCTGTCTCCCTCTCTCTTTCTCCTCCTCCACTTCCACCTCCGGTACGTACGGTTCGGGTTTAGTTGGTGGTTTAATAAAAATATTTAACGTGTACGGGCTGTTGCAGTTTTGCGGTTGGCACATTAACGGTAGTACAGTGTTGTACGGGGGTGGTTAGTGCCTATAATTATTATAAATATATAATCCAGTTCGTATTGCCTCTACTGTATCTAATTAATATTTGTATCTTTACAATAATTAATAATTAGATAAGGGGGGGAGAGAGGTTGGTTTTAGTTAATTATTAATTACAATTATTATTATTATTATCATATCCATCTCGGTACATGGACGGAGTCGAGTGGAGTAGAGTGTAGTAAAAAAAACATAAGTAATGGGTTCAAGAAATGTTTACATATGGTGGTGACAGAAGCTGCTGAATAATATTATGTCAGTATATATATAATAGAGCCGATACTAATCATAGAAGGTGATGAATGACAACAGAAGCATTTTCCCCCGTTGATCGTTTATGTCTGTAAGGCGTAGACTATTTATCTCATTGTGATTGATGAATCATAGAATTTATTAACAATACGCGGGTGATGAACAGGAGGGGGAGAGAGAAAAAAAAGAGGAGAATCCCATTCTCATTGTGCTTTCTTTGGTTCTTTGGTGCATTACTTGTTGGTTGGTATATGTGTCTAACTACTACATTATACATAATCATGTGTCTGTGATTGATGATTAACGAAACTAGAACACATTAATCATATTCGATTCTCGCTCGGTAAGTGAATCACAAACCGCTCCAGCCGGTGACTTCTTTTTCCGTCAAACAATATCTAAGTAGATTTCTCCATATTAATGTCCCGACTGGTCTCGTTTAACCATTAAATGGATAATATAATTACCCACATTATCCCGCTATTCTCTAGTTTATTTATCGATTAATCAATCATGCTGTGGTAACGTGTTTTTTTATACCAGTACCATTCAAATTTCATGTCTCGAGCTTCTTTCTACCCACATGCATGCATGTCGTAGGTATGCTGTCTGTAGGAATTACTTATAACGTACGTACGTTACCATATCCATGGTAGTATGTGCACATATTTAAGCATAAAAGAAAAAGCAAGCAATCCAATCAATCATTGCAAAGCAAACTCCCAGAGCTCTTGCCTAAAAGACGCAACTACAAATTTGTTTCGGGACGCAAACTAGCCCGGATCTGGAAAAGGTTTCAGATGCAGCCGCAAAATATCCAAAACCTTAATTTATTGCGCGCTGTTTTTTTTTCCCTCTTATTAACTCCGGACAGATTCATTGATGATAGCTTCTTACACAATAGATGTTGCATTTATTTGAATAGTTGAATAAATGGGTTGAACGGATATTATAGTCTCAAAGTCGTAGATGACATTAGTGTAGTTCCCAATTGTAAAAGCTCGCTTATCAAGGTTAACTTCTACAAGGTTAATGCCACCAGTTCCAAGAATGATTATGAAAAGAATTGATGAAGTATACCCATAGTTCAATAATATATTTGAAAATTTATTTATAGTAAGTAAATCTGAACTAAATCGCATTATCTAAAATTGAAAATACTATTATTTCCTTCAACTGCTGAATTTAACATTAATATATATAAACTTAGTGGAAAGTGATACGAATCTCAAGAGGTGATCATACCCGAGAGTGTGACATTTCTAGAGCCTGGACTCATCTGATGCCGACACCTAGCTGAATTGCTCTCTTCCTTAATTCATCACTTGTAAGAAAAGGTTTTGCCCACCTTTTTCCAATCTTCAACCTCCTCTCATCTCTGTTGGTTTTGTCAACCAGCACCTCATAGTCTTCTAAAGCCAAGCAGCAAGATAGATGGAAATCCTTTCATCATCCACATTTAAAATCTCCTTCAATTTTTACTATTTTGATTATATGGACTTAAAATTATTTAATTGAGTGATTATAAATATTATCAGATTGTTAAATTATAACCATCGTAGAGTAATTAAATTTTGAGTTTAAGTATATGTAATATCTTTATGGTAAGCTATCGTTAATTCAAGAGTTAAATAACATAATCGTCCCCACTTGAACACCGATCGACTTCAGAATTAGGGTTTAACCAACATGCATAATTATTTTTTACCATACAAAATTTTCGATTACCAAATTCATTACGTAAGCAAGGATTGTAGCTCAATGTAAGTGTTGAGAAAGACTAATCCTTATAAGCTGTACAGGTCTAGATAACTTTGATTAAATTTTATAATTAGTATAATGTGGATATCTATTGTCTATCAAAGTTATTAGATAGAAATTCAAGCAAAATTAAATGGGTTAACGTGCAATGAAATGTGATGGTACTGGTTTAAATGACCCAAATCATTAGGACTTTTACTTCTTTAAATAATATATTCTCCAACGTATTTGAAGACCTGTAAAGATAGGGCTATAATACTATGAATCCATTAATAATATATATAGTGTTGATCTCTAATTATTAACTAGTATTAGTGAATAAATTGGATAATTAGAAGACAGAAGAGAAGAAAAAACATGGTTTCAAAACACATACTGGTTTATCGTTCATTTATGTACACACAACCTTACGTATCACTATTCGGTAGTTGATTTCTACTTAGAATAGATGCCAGACATTCTTTCATCATATATTGAATTATACTCCGAACAGTATTTGAAACACGATGTTTAACTGTATCAATGTAATGGCTTACGTAAGCAATGATATAATTTTGATTGACAATTGTAATAGTTGAATTTCGTTATTAATCAATATTTAACTTGACATATAGACCTTATAATGTTAGCTTTACATCAAATATATCTATCTCTGATAATAACTACTTTTAGGGTATTTTTCATGAATCCTTAACGAATTCTGCTAACAAATCTGCTTACGTAATGTCTGACGTAACTTTTTATTTCGAGCACCTCATGGTATGTTCAACCAGAACCATCGAGATTCGCAAAACCGGCCCAATAGTACAACGGTCTGAGACATTTTCTTTTTTCAAACCCCGAGGGTATCAGGTTCAACTCCCATCGTGAAATCTGAAAAATCACGAACTTTACATGCCCATAACTCACGCTACAGACAAGCTACGAACTATCTGAAAAGACAGAATCACTATTCCGGAGCAGGGCTATCTAACGAATATATTAGCTAAGCCATATCGTAAATTCGTCGAAATTTTGGACCTGCGGGTGTAAGCGCTCGTATCGGGTATAAAAGGAGAAGTGCAGGATTGGGATGTCTCGGGCGTCCTTAACTATGGGCAAAAATAAGCTTTGAGCCGCACACAGCCTTTTTTCAAAAAATTGCAATTTCAAAATTGAAAAAAATTGAAAAAAAGTCAGGGACTTTTCAATTTCTTGGTTTTATCGTATATTTGGTCCGAAAGTGGGTATAAAGTGGTAGCCATAAATTATGGTTTATCTTAAGATCAAGTCAATTGATTTAATTTTTGTGTTAAAAAAATTCCTGTGAGAGTGAAATTTAGCCCCGATAAATAATATTGTATTCCAACTGACAGAAAAGATAAAACTATTTTCTTCATTGCATGAAAATTCATGATAGAGACCCACTTTATATGACCAGTATGAAAGTTGAAAATTCGGGAATCACCACCAACAAAAAAAAAACGCGATTTTGAGGACTTTTAAAATTAGCATGGGCGCTCTTAAGATTAGTATGGGGATCCTAAGAACCTTGCACAGCCATTAAGTATATTTAAGGGTTTGGGTGAACATCAACTAATAGCACTGGGGGATAATAAATTCTTAAGCATTCACATCAGGATTTGACGAATCTTCCGATCGTTGTCGTTGTCACATAAGTAACTGGATTTAACTATACTATCATGAAAATACTAAACATTATTGTTTCTTACATTCATTAAATCTATACATTATATTTATGTATATACGGTATAGAGGGCGTGATCATCTTACCAATCTTCAGCATCAAATTTACTATGCTTACCCCTGATTTCTTTCACAAATTCGCCCCATTGGGCCTCTCCCTCACGGTCCAACTTTAAAACACCCTTTCTATGCATCACATCAACCTTCTTCAAACATCTCAATAAGGCATTGTTCGTGTCCTCTCTTTTGGCAACATCCTGCTTTGGGGCATCCTCTCTCAACTTCTTGTTCAACAATTTGGTACTGGCTTGAATAAACGACTCTAAAGTGCCGTTATTAAGCAAGAACAAGGTTGGCTTCAAGTTCAAAATCTTCAGCAATGTCAACAACGATGTAAATATAATAGTTTGGTCATCCTTGAATGATTTAACAACAAACTGTTTAAACACAGCATTCCAGTCAATGTGACCAATCAATAATAACGTAGGATTGTTCTCTAAGGAGGTGATAATCGTGTAAACCAACTCGTACAACGATCTACGGAAGTTTAAGGCATCATCAATCTTGTGCTTAAATGGACCAATCTTGATAATCTTCACGTACTCTTTCTTTTGAGATAATTCATCCTCTAATATCTTCGGAATTGACCTTGTCACTAAAGGCAATGCGAGCAATGGTCTCTTGTGTGCAACAAACAATAAATTATGAATACCAACTTGTTTCAAAGTTAAATTGGATTCGAATAAAAATCCCTCAATAGTGGATAATTCCAACAGGGATGTTAACTGTGACTGATTAGTCTTCAAATATTCATCATCATCACTCTCAAAAAAATACTTAACACTAGAACCAATGGACAACTTAACCGACAATTGAATTTCAGAATCTCTTAATAACTCGCTGTAATCATCCAGTAAATTTGCATTGCTCAATGCCACCTTAGTTAAAGCCTCACCAGCAACTGTATACTCCAACTCCACCAATTCAGTACTATTGTTGTCTTTTTGCACCAACCCAATGATCAACTCATAAATTGTTTTTGACAACTGTTCATCCAGCTTCTTACTTATATTTAAAATCTTATTCAAGCACTGTAAACTCTGTACTCTAGTCACAGTTGACTGTAAATGTTGCAAATAGATTGGCATATACTTTTCAGTGTTACTTGATACGATGGTGGCAACGGCATTCACAGATGTCCGCTTAATCTCCTCATCATCACTATCAAAGTACTTGAAAAATGGGTCCAACCCGCAATCCAAATCCATAGACTTAGAAACCTGTTCCAAAAAGATAATAGAAAACAACACTTGGTTACCATTGTTCAAATCATTCAAGATCTCTCCGATAGAATCAAATTTTTTGGTGGCCACTGATACAATCGCCAAAATCTTGGAAATATTTGGGTCAGATTGCTTACCATTTTGTAGTAATAATTCGATAAACACATCGGTAGCAGTGTGGGCCAAAATTGCTTGTGTCAATGAAACCAGAGCCTCAGGATCAAACTTCGAATCAGACGAAAAGTCGACCAAAATTTTAACAATAGTTTGTAAGTCTTTAGAAGATGCTTTGACGTCCTTAATCAAGACAGATAAAACAAATGCAAAAGTGTTCTTGTTCTCAGCTGATAGCTTGGATGTCTCAACTTTGGTTATTAATGGTTTAAGCAACTCCTTTTTATCGTTTTGGTCTAGGTATCCAGCATTAGAAATAGCCAATAAAGTGAATAATGATTGTGATTGGTATTCTCTATTAGTCACATATTCAGACAATGGTTTGACTAATGTTTTTGTCCAGTCGGCACTTATTGGGAAGCTTTTCTTAGATTTAACCAATTTCTCAATGCACAGTAAATCATTGAGAATTAAAAATTCAATACTAATCGTATCAATGAAAGCATGAAGCAATTGAGCCTGTTTTTCGGAACTAATTGGAACGTTCAATAATAAGCTACTTAAGCAAATCAATGATCTCTGTCTTATCTCCAGTGAATATTTGTTACTTGTCACCTTGTTGATCAACTCATCACCAATGGTCTCCGAAAATTGAATCAGAATAACACCAAGATTAGTTGATTCAGGGATATAAGTGGAAAATAGTGAATGTAATAGAGCAATGGTCTCTAAAACTAATTCATGGTTTTTGGAAACTGTGAAACATTTTAAAATATCATTTAACACAATGGATATACTAGAACCCAAACTTTCCAAGGAATTTTTATGTAAAATAGCAGAATAAAACTTTATTTGATCCGATGTAACAGCAGGAGACTCCTTCAATTCACTCAATTTCAAAGTGATTTTTTCAATCCAATCACCATCAAATCCTTCCATCGCATTAGACAACTCAACCACAAAATCATAAAACAATGGCATACTACCAGAATTCTTTGACACTAGCAATTTTTCAAAATTTTCATTGACAAACTGTGACTTACTGATCAGTGTAGTGAAGGGGTCATCCTCGGCAACCATGCTAATATCAGAACCTCTTCTACCAGAGGCAATTTCTGTCAATGAGGTAAATGACTTTAAACTATAGTATGGACCCTCCTTGGTTGAATATTTGAAAATCTTTGTCAATGTCTTCAGCACTTCAGTGACTACTTGTGTATTTGAATCCTTCAATTGTTTAATTAATGCTTCGTAAACGGTGTTGTAAATGGCCACCAAGGAGTCTGGGTAATATTGTAAAATTGTTGAAACCAATTTAGGTGTATCCCTTCTGAGTTTCCAAGATAAACCAGAAGAATCCTCATCGTCTTCATCTTCATAATCTTCATCAGAGTAACCCTCTTCCTCATCATCCTCATCTTCTTCGTCTTCCTCCATGTCACTATTATTTTCATCTTCTTCATCCCCTTCAGTATCTGCATATGGATCATATGAGATAAATTTAGCCGCAATTTCTAAGGCATCAGTGATATAGTTCTCCATTATACCAGAACTGAAATGTTCCACCATGGAAATCAAGCATGTAATGCTTTCAGATCTAACTTCCTCAATCTCTTGTTGAATATCAAATTCTTCATCTGGTGATTGTAATAGATCCAGCTTTAATCCTTGGATGATAGTTGTCCATAGATCTTCCACCAAATTACCCATTAACGTAGGATTACCTCTAATCAAGTTATTTAAGATACCAAAAGTAGTAATTTGGGTCTTGGTTGAGTTATTTGCAGCATTGTTCTCACGAATCTTGGCAACTAGTTGATTCAATTGATCCTGTGATGTCACCGAATGGGCTAAAACATTCAATGAGACAATTGACTTTTTAGAAATAACAGCGTCCGATTTATAACTGGAATCGATCAACAATTCTGCAGTATTGGTCAATTGTGCTGATGTGAATTCTGAACCTAAAAATTCCAAAGTATCGGATAACACTTCGATAAAATCAATAGTCTTATAGAATTTTTCACCTGAAGAAAAGATTTGATTCAAGATGATCTTGATTATTTCCTTGGCATTGGGATCATTAGAGGATATGTTCTTAAGAATATTATGAATAGCCATGGTATAAATTGTGGATGTTATGGAGATTTTCTCTGGCTTTTTCTCAGATAAAGTTTTAATGACAGATGTTGATAAAGTACCCATAATTGGAGCAAAGGTTTCATAGCATTTCAATGCCTGTGTTCTAACCTCGGAGAATTCATCGTCTAAACAACGTAGAAGGATAGTTGAAAACTCAGTCTTTTCAGAGGATTGGCATGATTCAGGGGAATTTGTGATTTCCTTCTCTAGATCATTCAACGCCATAAATCTCAAATCAGGGTCAGTGTCCCTTGTTTGAGTAAATAAATCCACAATATGGTATCTCATTGCGATCTATGCCTTTAATTATTAGATAGTTATATCTTTGAGTATCAATTGGGGATGAATAGTGTGTTTGTGTGTACCAACGATTTGAAGTGGGTTTAAATTTATTCATGTTGTAGTGCCTTCCAAAATAAAACATGTTTAAAATTTCTGATAAAAATCGACGCGTCGTGTTCAATAAATTAATACATCTTTGCACCAGTAAACTATACGTCTATCGACGTTAACGTCGCTAATTTCAGATCTCTTTTCCTTATCTCAAGGGGTACCCAGAGTGATCATCTTGTAAACCTTCCTATTTAGGGAGTTTAATCACCAAACACCGCAGTCGGGTATTAATACTAAACATGTCTATATGTATATATATATATATATATATATATTTGTTTCAATGAGTCTAAGGTGATATTTCAGAATTGCACTTGACTCCTTTCCATTCATCATGTTTTTTTTCTGGGCCATAGTTTCTATTGCTTTTCCCTTTTATTGATACTATTCTCTAAATAAAGACTTACACAATGACCATTCCAGACGGCGGTATTTCCATTGCCATTGACCGTGGCGGAACATTCACGGATGTCATTTACAGGTATGACAATACAGAATTCACATTTAAGCTCTTGTCGGTGGATCCTTCAAATTATAAAGATGCCAACATTGAAAGTATTAGAAGAGTCTTGGAACAAGTTACTGGAAAGAATATTCAAAGAGGAGAGCCTCTAGACACCTCCCCGATTTCCTCAATCAGATTAGGTACCACTGTTGCAACAAATGCTCTTTTAGAAAGAAAGGGTTCCCGTTGTGCATTGGTCACCACTAAGGGATTCAAAGATTTACTCCATATTGGTGATCAATCACGTCCTGATCTATTTGCTTTGGATATAGTGAAGCCTGGTGTTTTGTTTGAAAAAGTTGTCGAGGTTGAAGAACGTGTCACAATGCCTGCATTTTTGGTTGATCCAACTGGGTATGATGCTCAGGATTTAGTTGATGACAAAAAATATGTTCTTGGTGAAACTAAAGAGGTTTTTGAAATCATCAAACCCTTGGATATTGATAAATTGACGAAAGATTTGATTTTGTTAAAAGAAAATGGTATTGACTCGATCGCTATTGTATTTATTCATGGTTACAATTATCAGGTTCATGAAAAGCAGGCTGCTGAAGTTGCTAAAAGACTGGGATTCAAGAATATTTCTCTGTCACATGAAATTCTGCCTGTTATCAAGGTTATCCCCCGTGGGCAATCTACTGTTGTTGATGCTTACTTAACTCCAATAGTCAGAGGATACATAGATGGTTTTTTAAGTGGTTTTAAGCCAGGTTTTGAAGAACATACAAGAATCGAATTCATGCAGTCTGATGGTGGTTTGTGTTCATGGAAAAACTTCTCTGGATTGAGATCACTACTATCAGGTCCAGCTGGTGGTGTTGTTGGTGAATCTAAGACCTCTTATGATCCGGATAATAAAATTCCTGTGATTGGTTTCGATATGGGAGGTACTTCTACTGATGTCTCAAGATACTCTGGTGAGTTTGAATTTTCCTTTGAATCTGTTACTGCTGGTATTAAAATTGCGGCCCCTCAATTGGATATTAACACAGTTGCTGCTGGTGGTGGTTCTATATTGTCCTACAGGAATGGAGTTTTTGCTGTTGGTCCCGAATCTGCATCTGCTCATCCAGGACCTGCATGTTACAGAAAAGGTGGGCCATTAACTGTCACTGATGCTAACTTATTCACTGGTAGAATCTTGCCAGAATTCTTTCCAAAGATCTTTGGTCCAAATGAAGATCAACCTCTAGACTATGATATGACCAAGAAGAAGTTTGAGGAACTGGCTGACATAATCAATAAGGATAATCCAGGATTCCCAAAGACTGCGAAAGAAATAGCTTTAGGTTTCTTAAAAGTTGCAAATTTTCAAATGGCCAAGCCAATTAGAGAACTTACTGATGCAAAAGGGCATGATGCCTCTGCTCACTCTTTAGCTGCTTTTGGTGGAGCTGGTGGTCAGCACTGTGCTTCAATTGCTAAGATTTTGAAGATAAAAAAAGTTCTAATACACAAACACTCATCTATTCTTTCTGCTTATGGTATTGCACTAGCAGATATTGTTAATGAACAACAAGAGCCATGTGCTGAGGTGTATAATGAAATTTCAAGAGATTATTTATTAGAAAAGTGCAAGATTTTGAAAGAAAGGGCTGTTTCTGAACTTCATTCTCAAGGAATTCAAGATTCGACAATTTCAACAACTGTTTATCTGAATATGGGTTACAAGGGTTCTGATACAAGAATCATGGTTTCTCAACCTAATGATAATGGTTTTCTTGAGTCCTTTTATGAATTGCATGTTCGTGAATTTGCATTCAATGATAAAGAACGGGATGTTTTAGTTGGAGATATCCGTGTTAGATGTATTGGTAATACTACAAAAAATTTAACTGAAAGATCACCATATAAGGACTATGAAAATATTAAGAAAATTCCTATTTCTGCAAATGCTGAGGAAAAGACTACACCAATTAGTTTTGATGAAGGTATTCTAGATTCAAGGGTTTATTTTTTGAACAAATTAGCTCCCGGCACTACAATTCCTGGTCCTGCTTTAATATTAGATGAAACACAAACCCTATTGGTCACTCCAGATGCTACAGCTACTATTCTTCCAAGGCATGTTGTCATGGACCTCACAGTTGAATCTAAGAGTTCTGTCAGTACTGATTATGTGGATCCTATTCAGTTAGCTATTTTTGCAAACAGATTTATGTCTATTGCTGATGAAATGGCAAGGGCCTTACAAAAGACTGCTGTCAGTGCTAATATTAAAGAAAGATTGGATTTTTCATGTGCCTTATTTGATAATGAGGGTAATTTATGTGCCAATGCTCCGAATGTTCCTGTTCATCTAGGGTCAATGTCTAGTGCTATTAAATATCAGTTAGATTATTGGGGTAAAGATTTACACGATGGTGATATTTTATGTACTAATTCTCCTAGTGTTGGTGGTACTCATTTACCTGATATAACTGTAATTTCACCTGTGTTTTTTGAAGGTGTGATCCAATTTGTTGTTGCTGCTCGTGCCCACCATTCTGAGATTGGTGGTTCTGCTCCTGGTTCATCTTCCTCATATGCCAGAGAAATCTTTGAAGAAGGTGCTAATATTGAGACTTGGAAGATTGTTGAAAACGGTAAGTTTGATTATGAAGGTTTGCATCACCACTTTGAGGTTGCACCAACAACACATGGTGTTTCTGGTACCAGAAATGTTGAAGATAATATATCTGACTTGAAAGCACAAATTGCATCTAATAAAAGAGGAATTAATCTTTTAATTGAGTTATTCAATGAATATGGTAGTGATACTGTTTTATTTTACATGAAGAATGTTAAGAAGACTGCTGAAATTGGTGTTAGAAAGTTTTTAAAAGAGTACGCTAGAAAGAACAGGGAAAAACTTCCACTTAAGGGTGAGGATTGTTTAGATGAGGGTACAAAGGTTGTGGTTACAATTGATATTGATGAAACTGATGGTTCTGCTGTTTTTGACTTTACAGGAACTTCTCTGGAATCATATAGCAACTTGAATGCTCCTAAATCTGTCACATCTTCTGCTGTTATCTATGTTTTAAGATGTTTGGCTAATATAGACATTCCACTAAACCAAGGTTGTCTGGATCCTTGTACGTTGATAATTCCAGAAAACACTTTAATCAATCCTAGTGCATTTGCTGCTGTTTGTGCTGGTAATGGTATAACTTCCCAAAGAATTACTGATTGTTTGTTTAAGGCATTCGGTGTTGCTTCTGCCACTGGTGGATGTATGAATGCTCTCAATTTTGGAACTGGAGGACAGAATGAAGAGGGTAAGATGATTAAAGGTTATGGATACACAGAAACTATTGGACAGGGTAATTGTGCGGGTGTCATTGAAAAGGATGGTGTGAGATATGGGTTCAATGGATTTTCTGGAACACAGACTAATATGACAAACACAAAGATTACAGACCCTGAGATCTTAGAACAACGTTATCCCTGCATATTACTTCAATTTTCGATTCGTGAAAATAGTGGTGGTCGTGGTAAATGGAATGGTGGTAATGGATTGATCAGAGAGATTCAATTTACCTCACCTGTTCATATATCTTTGCTTACTCAAAGACGTGTTTTCCCACCTTGGGGTATCTATGGAGGTGAAGATGGTAAGAGAGGAGAAAACTACCTGGGTAGAAATAGAGGTAAGGGAAGAGTGCAATGGATCCAACTACCTTCCTTAGCTGAAATTGAAATGAAAAAGGGTGATATCTTAAAGATTTTAACCCCCGGTGGTGGTGGTTTCGGTAAACCAGATGATACCGATGAATTTTGGGGAATCACGCCTACTGGAAAGAAGGAGAGCTTTAAATACACACCTGTTTCTGAAGGCACTATTGGTGCCTTACAAGAAGCATTGAATAGTTCCCAATGATAATCTACACAATTTATATTTTCCTCAACTTTGTTTTCTTCTTTTTTACACTTCTTTTACGATTTCTTTCAATTAATTAAGTTTTATAAATAAAATGTTTTCATTGACGCATGTATTTTCGAAAAGTATGGGTATTTATACAAGAAACTTGAAAAAAAAATTGGATATACATCTATTTATTGGATATTTCCACTGATTGATCTAAAGACATTGAAATTTGAAGACGTGACAGAGCAATTTGCCATCTCACGTATTCTATCAGCCTTTGGCATCCATTGACGAATATTTTCTGTTCTTCTCTCTGAGGAAGGATGGGTGCTTACAAATTCAGACACTTGCATACCTTGTGATTGTTCGAATTTCACCATTCTAGTCCAAAAGTCAGGAGCTTCATGTGGGTTGAAACATGCCTTAGACATCACCATCAGACCAATGTAATCTGCTTCGGTTTCCATCTCTCTTGAACTTGGCATGGCTAAGACCAAGGTAGTGGCAAGCTGTGCTGCTCTAAAGTCACCGGTTAATGACGCTATCAATGCAGCCAGTGAAAAGTAAAATGGAGAACGGGTTAGTTTTTCACCGATATGATGAGCCAATTGATGTCCCAATTCATGGGCCAAAACAGTGGCTAAACCATCATCATTTTGGCAAAGTTGCAAAATGGAACGGAAAACAAACACCTTACCATTACCTATCACAAATGCATTTGGAGATGGTCTTTTTAAATCATCAATGACGTGGATTTCCCAGTCTAATGTTGGAACAGTGTGTGTTTTGGAATCCTCAAACAAGTTCAGTGTCTTACCAGTATCTGGGTCATAATAGTTCTGAGATGCCTTAATAAGTCTTAACATAACACTTGTCACTCTTCTACTGACAGGATGGTTATTAGGTAATACCTGCCTCTGATATTCTTCCATGACAGAAGAATAAGTCATTCTAGATGTCAGGTTTTCAAGCCAGCTAGGTGTAAGCATAACTCTATGTCTATGTGTCACAGGGGCTTCTTCTATATGTCCTGCCACTATGATTGCCAGAATGACACCACCAACAACAGCATTCTTTTTTGCCTTTGGTGTCAATGTGATCAATGGGAATGAATGATGAGTTGTTTGTCCACCAAAGTAGTGATAAGTGGCATAGTTTCTAGATCTGAATCTAAATCTGGCACCACCGGTACTTCTAAACATTCCATTGAAGAATTGTCTCTGATAACTAGACTTGAATAGTTTAAACATTATTCTATTGATGTTAGTAATGTATATATATGTATCAAAACGACAACAACGGAAGGCAATAATGATAAAATAATGAAAATAAATAAATATAAATCTTCTGCCATTAAAATAGAGTCAGTCAATATTGCTTTAGCGCGCTTATATTATGAGAGATCATTCATCCATCATGTTTTTCTTTCATTATTTATTTATTTACTTATTTTATTTTCAACCATTCCCAACTAGTTTCATCTTGTAGAAGAACACTATATATACTCTCTATTATCATTATCATTATATGTCTGATCCAGCAATAATAACAATAGTTGATCCAGTGGTTCTCATATACAGCGTCGGAGCCACATTAGGGGCCGTTGGTGGGTTTAAGTTTTATCAAAACAGAATCAAGAGATTTCCAACAGCATTGGACATTCCATCTAAATTCTTACATAAACGATATCTATATGGTAAGGTGACGTCAGTTGGTGATGGTGATAACTTTCATTTTTACCATTTACCAGGAGGCCCTATAGCTGGATGGGGGTGGATGCGTTCTGTGCCCGAGATCAATAAATTCAGGCAATTGAAAAATCAAACAATTCATGTTAGACTATGTGGTGTTGATGCACCAGAAAGATCACACTTTGGTAAACCATCCCAGCCATTCAGTGATGAGGCATTGGATTGGTTAAGAAAGTTACTTTTGGGGAAAAAATTGTTTGTGAAGCCCTTGCACGTTGATCAATACAATAGAGTTGTCGGTAAAGTTCAACTCTTTACGCTGTTTGGATTCAAGGATATCAGTCAGGAGATGGTGAAAAATGGTATAGCTACAGTTTATGAGGCCAAGCAAGGAGCTGAATTTGATGGGAAAGAAGCTAAGTATAGGGCTTTAGCAGAAAGGGCCAAGAAGAAGAAGTTGGGACTTTGGAAAACAAAGAATAGCTCTGCATTTATGACTCCAAGAGAGTACAAAAACACCTACAAATAGTCTCTTTTTTTTACTTTTTTTTGTCTTACTTATTTATTGTGCATTATTTCCACCTTATGTAATACTAATCTAATATATACCATCATACTCTTTCTTTTTTATTAAATTGATCATAAGAAAAATATTTAATTAAGCACGTAACAAATAAATATATATATAATATATGAGTATAGAAAAATCCAACGCAGGCAACAACAACAACAACAAATAAAAAGATGGAAAAGACAAATGAATTATCCATATATGTCTTTATTTAACATTTAACATTTGACATAAACACCTCTTCTAGCTTCTGCTTCTCTCAACTCAAACATCACTTGACAGGCAATCCATAAACTAGCAGATGCACCAATGAAGAAGGTGAATCCATTCACAGTGTAAAACATGTCGTGTAATAGTTTGAGGATACCTTCTTTTCCTAAACAGAAACCAAACAAATTGGCTAGCATCATCATCCATATGTTGGCAACACCACCTAAGGCACAAAGATGTCTGTACCACCATCTGTCTTGGAATTTTCTGGCAAATTGAGTGATTGTAATCTCTGGTAATAAGAACAACACAATTAACCAGCCCCAGATCAATAATCTCAGCTCAATGTCATGCCAGATTGCAACGAATGAAAAAACAGCTAAAGAGCCTAGAATTCTATTAGTAGTACCACCCAATGGGATATAAATATATCTAATGACCCATTTATTGTATGATCTGTGCCATGCTCTCCAGAATTGCATGGCAGAATAGTTATTATCCATACATCTTATCATGTTTTCAGGAGGATCAATACCATCACAGAGAGCCCAGAATCTGAAAAGTCTCCATGGGATCAATAATTTCAACCAAATAATATTCAAATTAAAGAAACCAACCATGGAGATTTGAAATGGTGTATCTCCATGCCATGCCTTTGCCTTAGACACAGCAACGACGTAGATATAATGCAAGATGAACTCCATTGTTAAAATACAGAAAATCAATCTTAACCCATAAATCAGGGTTCTTTTTCCATTAATTGAAGGTAATGTGTGTCTTGATTGATACATATAGTCATTGAATGTAATAATTGGACCAGCAATGAACAATGGGGTATACAAAACATATGATAAATAATTAGCAAAATTGTAATCAGCTATTGCTAACGGGAAATCTAATCTTTCACGTTCGTTTAAATACTTGATAGTTGGTGTTGATGTTGATGTTGATTGTGTAGATGATGGATTAGATTCTGAAACCTCCTTCAAGGGAATACTTTCAGTCTCTTGACTTGTCTTAGCCTTTTGTGGTCTTGATGAGTCTGCTGTAATGTTATCCAGTAAGGTTTCTTTTCTTTTAATGTAATCCAAGTTGAAACTTAGCATTCTCAATAATGTGAAATTGAAAAAGACATCCCATCTTGAAATAATCCCCTTGAAGGAATCCATGAATGACAATCCGCTGAAGATTTGTCCATATTTAACTAATCTGTATCTGTCATTGAGGAATAAGGTACCAATACCATATGTCCATAGTAACACAATTGATAGTTTTTTGTTCTTTTGAGAGATGATCTTACCAAACGTGTACATAACTGAAACGTGGAACAAAATCTTCAAACAGTTGAATCCATGTGCTCCGAATAAAAACACCAAACCGAAAATCAAATCAAAGGTTGAACGGTTCACCTGGAAATGCAATGATGCCTGTCTTATACTCCAATGTAATCCAACAAGTGCACCCAACATTGGTATGTTATCACGGAAAAATCTGTACTGACTGTCTGAATTGTCAACACGTCTTCCAAAGATCCAACCCTTGCTTAGAATCTTTTCATATATCCAAAAGTTTGGGTTTGTTTCATTACTTGCCTCCATGGCTGCTTTGAACATCAATGGAACCACTATAAGGAAACAAAGGCCGTAGAATTTGAATTCTGCAGTTGACCATCTTGATTTGTGTGAGCTTTGTAGGATCTTCTGCTTCTTCTCTGGGTCACTGGAATTTTCTAAACGAGTATCCAATGTCTCCAATGAGAAGAACATCAGAGGATTGTATGTCATCTTTTTCCGTGTTTTTTTTTTCAGATCTATCTAGCTGTATTCCTATATGGATTATATTTGTATATGATCGATTCCAATTGAAAACAAAACAAAATGATTTCATGAAACACGTAAATTACATTTATTTAAATATATTTTTTAAGAAGAAGAGTCGCTTTTACCTTTTTTTTTTCAATGGAGTTGAGTGGAGTGGGGGAGGGAGGGAATGAATATATTTATATTTTATATAGTTAGTTAGATAAGACAGATGAGTTAGTTAGTCTCCCTTTTTGATACATTTTACCTATCGCTAGCTATACGATATCAAGATACATATATTTCATTATTATGGCAAAGGAAGTAGAAGATTTTGAAAGAAGACCGAATCCGAAGGGATGGGTCCAACCAAAGGCACCATATAATCCATTCGATCCTACTGATCAGAGACCTGCCCAGGGTTATCCAAGTGAATTTGACCCAGCATCTAAATTAAAGGAAAATACAGGGTTTGTTGCCCAAGATTTAACAGATTTTGAAAAGATAAGAATAGATATGAAGAAATTGAAGTACCATCCTAGACCTCCAAGTGAGTTATACCCTGGTCGTTACAAAGTATTAAGAAGGGTGAGAGTGGAGAGTAGTTTCAATAGAGGTGCCAATTTCACAGCAAAGGGTACAATGTGGGGTATTACGATATTTGGTGTGTTTTTTTACAAATGGAATGACCATGAGAATATATTTGCTCCCTTCAGAAGGGCTCAGTTGAAGGTGAAAGAGTTGATTCTGGGTGAATTAAATGTTGATGATTACAACGACCTGTATAATTATAAAAAGGATCTTCCTATTCCACAGAAGCCACTACCGTCGTTCATGTACGAAAAGAATAAAGAGAACAATCTGGTGGGTGAAAATACAAAGAATGATGAGTTTATCAAGGATAGATTTGGTCATAAGCATGTTGTGTATGCTGAGCATGTCCAGCAGAAGGAGGAAGAAGGTATGTTGAAAGCGATGGATATAGCTGAGAGAGAGTTACAGATAAAGAAATTAAAGCAGGATCTTGCACAAACGGTCGGTCCTACACAACAACAAGGTTCCTCTTCCAAACCATTTTGGAAGGTTTGGTGATGTAAATTGTGTCTTAAGTTAAGTCAAGTTCAGTTGTTGTTGTTGTTGTTGTTTTTAATTAATTAATATTTATTACTTTGTATATACAGAAAACATTAACATAAAACAAAAAAAAAATTAGCTACCTAATAGATGAAACAAAGCATGCAAGCAGGGAGAATAAAACTATAACACAGGTTTTTTAAGTAGGAAGTAAAGTAGTTACTACTTCATATTTATCAATTCAAGACACATTTCTCCTCTCTATTTCTTGACAAGTCTGTTCTTTTCTAAAAAGTCCTTAGCTTCGTTAATCTTAGTGGCCAAGTATGGAGAACCTCCTTTATCTGGATGGTTTAAAAGCATGATTCTTCTATGGTTTTCCTTAAGTTTGGCCTTTGTCAGGGTACTTTCCTTTAATTCTAAAATCTTCAACGCTTCCTTAGCATTCATCTTTGGATCAAATCCACCCTTGAAGAACTTTTGGCCACCAGAATGGGTCATTTTACCGTAGATACCAGCTGCAACGTATGCAGCAGCAAAACAACCACTACCTGTTATCACTGGGTGTTCAGACATGTAATTCGACACTTGGTCGAAGACTTGTTCAGTCTTTGAAGCTTGTGGTTTGTATTGTTGTTGTGGAGGGTTGAGATAGATGGTCTGGTTTTCACCTTGTGCACCATTATTATTTTCACCTGGAACAGGAAGAGAAGGGATATCTATCTGCTGTATATTGGACATATTCTGTATTGTTATCTGATTGAAAATTATATATTCTAACCTTCCAGATAACCCCCACTCCCCCATCCCCCATCATCACCATAAATCATCATTACATTTTTAATCATTTTGACCATTTCAATTTTCCAAATTTTTTTTTTTTTCTCTTTGCCATTTGTGAAACACACGACCGATCGACCGATCGATCGACCGACCTGATTGTTTGATTTAGTCGATCGACGCTCACATGTCGGTCATTTCCCATCGCGTCGATTTTTCAGGTATGTCACAAAGTTCAAAATTATTTCATGTGTACCAAAAACATGTATTTTTCTATAAGTAGCCATCTCTCCATACGGGTGCCAGCCATAAAGAAGGAATTGATCTCTGGATTGTGGTAATTTACCTACTTACATATAGATAAATCATTGCACTTTCCATTTAGCCATATATCTGCAATCAAATTCATCAATTATATATAATATATATATATATAGATAGATTACTGCTTGCCATAAAAAAACATTTCATTCTTCCAGCTTCCTTGAATTTTCTCTTCATTTTCTTCTACATTTAGATGTTAATTAAGAATCAACTTCTGTCATTAATCAACAGTCGGAAATCACTTTTCATTTCATCTGGGTTTATCACAATTGCAGCTTCAGCGTATTTACAACAAAGATATTTCACAACAAATAGCAAGAATCCTAGTAGTAATATAACAATGTCCCTGCCAACACCACCTCAATTACCTCCATTGTGGAATTACACTCCAGAATCAATAAAATCTGAAACTGAACTATGGATAAAGTCGGCTAGAGAGTTGGATGACAAGATTGCTGCTTCGTATGACAATGCCACTGTTGAAACTGTCATCAAACCATATGCTATTTTTGAAAATTCTCAATTCTCTCTCTTGAGTCAATTGTCATTTTATCAGCATGTTTCCTCTGACAAGGACACTAGAGATGCTTCTAATAAAGCTGAAGAGTTGTACAATGATTTTGTAATCGAATCAGAATTGAGAGAGGATGTTTTCAAATCAATTCACAAGGTTTATTTGGACACGAAGGATTCCAACGATTTAGATCCAGAAACTAAACGTTATATCTACAAGGTTAATAAGCAATATGAACGTAATGGATTAGCTCTACCAAAGGAAACTAGAGAACAGATCAAGGATATACAAAAGGAATTATCTACTTTATCTTTGAAGTTTTCCAAGAACTTGGGTGAACAAGATGAATTCATTCTGTTCACTAAGAAACAATTGGAAGGTGTTCCAGAAGATGTTGTTTCACAATTTAAAGAAATTAAGGATGATGACTCTGGTGAAATTAAGTACAAAATGACTTTTAAATACCCTGATTTATTCCCAGTCTTGAAGTTTGCATCCAATGCCGAAACAAGAAAGGCTGCATTCATTGGTGATCAAAATAAGGCTCCCGAAAATGCAGATATCTTGATCAAGGCTGTCAAATTAAGAGCTCAATTGGCACAGTTATTGGGATACAAGAGTTATTCTGCTTACATCTTGGAAGAAAGAATGGCTAAGAATCCAGAAACTGTTGACAAGTTCTTAGACGACTTGAAGGTGAAATTAAAACCATTGGGTGAAAAGGAGATTGAAAAGTTAAAGGCATTGAAGCTGGCTGATTTGAAGCAAAGAGGCTTGCCAATTGACGATGATACTTACTACATTTGGGATAATAGATACTATAATACCAGAATGTTAGAACAGGATTACAAGGTTGATGAAACTAAGATCGCTGAGTATTTCCCAATGACTAGTACCATTGAAAAAATGTTACACATCTATGAAACTATTTTCAACTTGAAGTTTGTCGAAATCGCCAAGGATGATAAATTATACAACACATGGCACGAAGAAGTTAAACAATTTTCTGTCTGGAAGTTGGATAATAAGGAAAAGCCAGCATTCATTGGTTATATTTACTTTGATTTACATCCAAGACAAGGTAAGTATGGTCATGCTGCTAACTTTAACTTGGGTGCTGGTTACACCGATCTTAAAACTGGAAACAGAGTCAATCCTGTCACTGCTTTGGTGTGTAACTTTACAAAAGATCAAAAAGGTAAGCCATCTTTATTGAAACATGATGAAGTTGTCACATTTTTCCATGAATTGGGTCACGGTATTCACGATTTGTTAGGTAATACCAAGTTTGGTAGATTCCATGGTACAAATGTCGCAAGAGATTTTGTTGAAATGCCATCTCAACTCTTGGAATACTTTTGCTGGTGTCCTGAACAATTGGAATTCTTATCATCTCATTACACCACTGGTGAGAAATTGCCTAAGGATCTAATCACCTCCTTAGTTAGTTCCAAGAATGTTAACGGTGCCTTATTCAACTTGAGACAATTACATTTTGGTCTTTTCGATATGTCATTGCACAATTCTAAGACTGGAGAGGTTGATATTTACAACTTATGGAACAGCATGAGAGAAGAAGTGTCATTAGTCAATAGTGGTGGTGTGCAAACCAAGGGTTTTGGTTCCTTTGGTCACATGATGGGTGGGTATGAATCTGGATATTATGGATACTTGTGGTCTCAAGTATTCGCTGCTGATATCTTTTACTCTAAGTTTAAGGACGATCCATTGAACGTTAAGAGTGGATTAGAATACAGGGATAAGATTCTAAGCAAGGGTGGTTCCAGAGAAGAGATGGACAGTTTGATTGACTTGTTGGGTAGAGAACCTAACTCTGATGCTTTCTTAAAAGAGTTGGGTATCACTGAATAAGTATACTCTTATACTTGCACATATATTTTGTTTATATATCTATGATACTTTAAAAGAAAAACCAATGATTAACGTATTAAAAGAATTAAATTATTATTTATTAAATTAGAGATTATAATAGAGAGCTGGTGGGATGTGACTATATGTATATAGAAAAGTAAAGGGAAATGCAAATATTAAAAATGAAAAAAAAATGAATGAAAGGCGATACCATGTTTCAAAAAACCAAGGTTTTGAACTTTGAGCCATTAAAGCCAACTTCATTGATGCTAGGAAGTAACTGAAACTTTGACACAACATCGTCTTGATTTCCCTGTTTGTAAGTTAAACCAGGTTGAGTTTTATCCCATAGATTCAATTGCATCAATTTATCCAAGGAGCTGATTCTCAATCTTTGAAGGTCCGACTTAAGGTGCTTCGAATGAAGAGTTAATGATTCTAAATTGGATGGTAATTTCAAATTAACTTTCATTGGGTTGTACAATTGAATGTCTAGTGTTAGAAATTTCACGTTTTCTGGAACTGTTATTTCCATGTTTAATGAAGAAGACTTGTTGGATATGTTGGTGGATAATTGGGTAATATTAGGTGGTAGTTTAAGTAGTGGGAATTCAATTGAATAATTCGACCATTTAAAGGAATCTAGATTGGTTAAATTAGTCAAATCAAACTTGAATATTTTAGGCGTATCGAATGAAATGGCTAATTCTCTTAATGATTTTGGAAGGTGGATATGATGGAAGAAACTGAAATGGCAATCTGTTAATTTGAGCTTAAAGAGGTTACTAGGGAATTTGCTCTGCAAGTTTTGAATCTTGCTGAAATCACAGGAATCAAAACACATTTTAGGAATACAATTCGAGGAGAAATCCATTGTATTCATTTCAAAGTTTGTTAAGCACAGTTCATTCAAGGAACTCAGTTCTTTTAATATTCTGCTTAATTTATCGAATGATATAGCAACTTGTTTTGACTCTTTTATAATCGTGAGTTTCTTTAAATGAGACAACTTGGTAAGAGAATCGTACATTTTAAATGCACCATAGTGTTCCTTAAGACTAATGGTTAGAGAATCAACTCCATTCAATATATCTGCCGGTAGTAATGAAGGAGTGACAGAAATCACTTTGGAATGTAAGCTTCTTATTTTCATTTCTTCTGGTAAATCAAGAAAGTATGGATTAGTTCTAGTATATGGATCTTTATCGATCAGATCGTCATCCATTGGTTCATCTATAATATCCTGAATGTCTATTTGAATGGAATTTATTAACTTGTTATCGTTGTAATGATTTTCTATCAGTTGAAAGATGTGATCCAATTCCGAAGGTTCTCTTATCATAATTTGAACTGGTTTGTGTTGTAGCAATGAAGCGAAAATCTCCGACGTATTGCTCTCTAGGTTTAAATTACCATTCAAGATCAAAGCCTCACAATTTTGAATAGCAGGAGAGAGAAGCAGTTCATCTGAGATCACGCAGTCTATGTGAACGGTATGGAATCGTAAACCATTAAATTGGCAGAGATTATAAGGGGTGGTGCATAAATTAAGACATTCGGAGTCATCGTCGGTATCCATGATCTGATCCCTGATCGTGATTTTTCTAGTCACAGTGAATTCGATCGTATCAGAGAGGTCCATTAATTGGATTAGTTTGTTGGTGGGGACTTCAGAGAGAATTTCCATTTGTAGTTCTGTGGGTAATTCCCACATGAACCTCAACAGATCTAAATTGGAGTTATTAGCAATCATGCGGATTATGTATGTGTGTAATAGTTAATATACTAATTAACATTATCTATTAGAGAGTAGTAGTAGTAGTAGTAGTAATAAGAATAATAAAAGAAGAAGAATATGAAGGGGCTTTTACAACTGCTGATTTGATAATGGATATATATCGATCTATATATATATATATACATTATACATAGCAATATACATCATCAAACCAATCAATCTAAAAATATACTTATCATCGGTATATATCTCTAGAAAAACTCTAAAGTCAGGCCTGAATAAGTCCGAAGCCCCGCCAGAGTAGCCAGCCAGGGCCAGTTGAAGTTTTCGGGTCTCTGTCTGTCTGCCAATGCGAGCAGGAAAAAAAAAAGTGGGCTACCCACAACGTGAAAATGTTGCATTGATTCGCGCCAGTCCCTCCCGCTGTTTGACAGTTGGACAGTAGCCTCCCGGTGGAGACTCTTAATTAATGCCAGCGAACGGAGAAGAAGTGAAGCTGTTGATGCACTTTTCTTTTTTTCGTGATTTTTGACGTATTTCATGGGCTGTGTCAGCTTGATTCAGATGATTCAATGAGTCTCGGGCCGTTAATTACGTTAACAGAATAATATAGTATAATTAATAAAATGCAAAATGTATTAAGTAAATAAAGTGATATATATAATAATAGATGGATAATAGATAGATAACGGGCAATAGATAAAACCAATAACGATACGATACTAATATCAGAAAAAAATGTGAATATAAAAACATGAAAGATTTTTATTTTCCAAAGTCATTAAATCGTAAAAAACATTATAAAGTATATAATAATAGAATTAGAAAAGATAGTAAATTAATATAAGTGGCTTTGATATCTTTTTGATTAAAATTAAAATTTAATCAAACAACTAAGCTTGTTCCACAGCGTTTTCTGCTGATTCTTCAGCTGATGCATCCTTCTCTGACTTTGCTAAAGATTTCTTCTTTAAGAAGGCTAAACCTGGAGTAAAGTTGGAATACATCTCATCAACACTTTCTAATGATAGACCCTTGGTTTCTGGAACAAAGGCAAAGACGAAGAAGATTGAGAACAAAACACAACCGAAGAAAACAAAACCATAATAGAAATGAATGGCAGCAGTAATGAATGGAGTGAAGAATGAAATCAAGAAACCCCAGATCCAGTTAGCAGCAGTGGCAACAGCCATACCCTTAGCTCTAATTCTCAATGGGTAAGTTTCAGAAATAACAACATAAACACCAGGAGCCCAAGTAATGGCGAAGAAGAAGATGAACAAACATGTGAACACAATCATGGCATCACCAGAAGACTTATCAGTTGGTTGGTTGTAACCATGTGGATATAATGGCTTGGCACCAACAGCGGCGAAAATGACTAAACAGACGGACATGAAGATAGCACCGAACATCAATGTAGTTCTTCTACCAACTCTATCAATGGTGTATAAAGCAACAAAGGTTGAGGCAAAATTAACAACACCTAAAATAATTGAGGTTTCAAATGAATCGTTTAAACCAACAGACTTAAACACGGTAGTACCATAATAGAAGAAATAGTTATCACCGGTTAATTGTTGTAATGATTCTAAAATAATACCAATCACCAATCTGTAGAAAATCTTTGGCTTACCTGTAAACAATTCTCCCCAAGTTGCAGAACCGACAATTCTTTCAGTCTCAACAGAAGCAGAAATTAAGGAAACTTCATTCTCAACGAATTTGTTATCTGGGGAAACCTTGTTACATCTTGCAATGGCATTCTTGGCACCTTCAATATCACCTTGTTCAATCAAATATCTTGGAGATTCTGGTAATAAAGTCATACCGAAGATCATGAATAAGGCCCATGCGAAACATAAACCTAATGGAACTCTCCATTGCACTGAATTTGAATAAGTCTTAGTACCATAAGTAGTACAATAACCTAAAAAGATACCAGCGGTAATCATTAATTGGTAAACAGAAACTAATGCACCTCTAATGGCCTTTGGTGAAGTTTCTGCAATAAACATAGGACAGATAACAGCGACAGAACCGACGGCTAAACCTGATATAATTCTACCGATGAAATATTGAACCCATGAAGAGACTGATGCAATTTGAATAACAATACCGACGATATAAACAACCATGGTCAACATTAGACCCTTCTTTCTACCGAATATATCACCTAATCTACCCAACGTCACACCACCAATGGCACAACCGATATTAAATATAGAAACAATTAAACCAGTTCTAACCTTAGATAGATAGTAATGACCTTCTTCACCATCCTTTGCACCAGACATTTGACCGAATCTCTTCTTGAAATCTGTCATATTAACGAAACCGGAAATCGTACCAGTATCCCAACCAAAGACGAAACCACCAAAGGCAATCAATGAACAAAGCACAGCAACCGTCAAATAAGCAGTCAATGGCTTATCCGGAACCAGGTTGACATCTTCGTCAACCTCTTTATGTTGATCTTCATAAGCATTCTCTGGAACAGGCGAGTTAGCACTGCTCAAATCTTGATTTGATTTGTTTGAGTCAACTCTTGACTCATTTTCAGAATGATTAGACATAATGAAATATTAAAATTTTGTTGTAATTAAAAGTAAATAAGCTTGTATAAGTAAGTTTATATAAGTGAGTTTGTAATGTAATGTAAGTGGGTTTGTAAGTATGTAAGTATAATGTATAATACTATATTGGGGAAAGGAAAAGGAAAAAGAAGTATCAAAACAGGATTGATAAAAAAAGAAGTTCAAGTGAAATAAGGGAATAACAGGCATATTTATAGCATTTAGCAAGTTTCTATCATATATACTGATATTGTGTATAAAGCAAATAGCATAGCGCATAGCCTGGCGGAAAAACTGAGCATAGAGTGCTCCTCTTGGATCTACGGAAGAATTTTTTAGAAAGGAAGAAAAGTTTAAATTGCCAGGCTACGTGACTGTAAACCAGCCTGAAATGGAAATCGTCCCGCACTCTTCCTCCCAAAAACTCCCCAAATGTTTCATGGGGCCACTTTTTACCAGGAACAACAATAGAGTGGCATTAATATTATTTTACCTTTTTTTTTTTTGAAATCCGGGGAAAAGTATCCAAAGATCACCAGTTCATCATTTGAGACTATCACAATCGTAGTACCATATCTATACTAATTCCCACACCTGAAGTGGTTTGTTGCTTATTTTTGTTTTCAAGATCCGGTTTTCATTTCTCTTGGTAATGAATGATGTGCTGGTTCTGGATTAACCTTACAGCATGTGTGCCAATTTCATGGTACACATTGGATTATCATACATACATGTATATAAATAGAGACATTACTCTCGAGTCTAAATAATCGATGGAGTACGATTTGGATATGGTGATAACAAAACGTCACCTATCCCAATTTATTTTAAACCGGTACCTTGCTATCCCAAATTTAAATTTTATCATGATATTAACGGTAATCACGAAAGCTCCTGATCGTTTGTACAAAATTATTGTGCAGTTTATAATCGGAAATAGAATAATAATCAAAAAGAAAGAATATATACCAGCCAAAACGAAAGAGAGTAATTAATATTGGACAGATTCAAACACACAGTACCAAGCTCTTGCCTAAATAATAAGTATATACTTTCCTTAATTAATATGTGGCCCAGATTGGCCGAGAATCGCTCCGTGTGTAAGTGGCACATGGAGGAGGTTCAATTTTCGGCATAGAATTTCCTCCTGAAAGGCATCCCATCCCGCACTATACTCTTGGTACCAGCCTGGGCGGGCTCATTTCTCTTACACATGTTTTTTTTACCTTTTCTTTCATCTCCGATGCAACTACGCAATATCCACTCCTGATGAATATATAACCTGGTGATTTTTCAGCTTAGCCGTGAGATACCGAACATATTATATATTATATATTATTAGATATAGATTCAGATGTCAAAATAAGCTTATGTCAAAAAGGAAAAAGACATAATCAGGCAGTATTACGGGAGAAAGAAATAATTAACAATAAAAAGAAAAGAAAAAAAAAAGACAATATCACCGAGAGCAATACAAAAATTTTTCCGAGCATGGATTATTAAAAATATTTTGACTAAAGTAATCAACTAGAAGAATCCAAATACATTACACACGTTACTTTTCTTGTGTAACATTGTATTATTTTGCTGGCAATGCTGGTGTATCTGTAAATGTTATAAATGTTGCATTGCACCTCATGACTACTGTCAGTTTTTCTCCAATGGTATTTTATCTTCATGCTTGTATCTCTCTTAATTGTAGTTATGGGCAAATGGCCGTCGTACCGCCCGGTCAGGCAGGTAAAAAGTCAATAACTTTTTCTAATTAAATGCTATTTTTATTTGAGATATTTGATGACAGATATTGGGGGATCCATTGCCATTTTGTTATGACGTCGGTTTTCTTTTAATTTACAACAAGTAATCTAAGATACTACTGGAGTTCGTAGTAATATTCAGGGAGTTAGTTATAGACCTTACTCATTTTTGCCCAACATTAATAATAAGAATACAAAACAAGAATGCAAATTGTTAATTGTAATGACTATAATTATAAACTGTTAACGTTTTGATAAATATATTGCTTCTTAAAATTACAGTTAAATAAAGAATTGTGGGGAGACTTCAAGTTTCAAGGTACCAACCATAAATACAGTTTGCTTAGATTTTATCTATAAACTCTATTAATTTATGCACCAGCAACTCCCATACGCACGCCTCCCCTACACCCATTATGGAAAGTGGGTCGATCGACCCTCATTAGGCTAAAATTAATTAAATCTCGGCCACCTTTTTTTTAGTTAGTTATTAAAGCTATCTGAAATATTATCACTCAACAAAAAAAATCTATTTTAAAGGGTTTGTTTTAGATGTTTTAATTAGAGAATCACATTAATGTTCCATTCATCAATCAATTGGCGCTTCCTTAATCTGTATCTCATTCCCTTCCTTAAAAATCTTAAATTCTATTAAGAGGTCATTATTTTTTTTTTTTCATTTTTGGTCATTTTGCAGATTTGTTTGTTTGTGTGTCTGTCCTTTACTAATTTAATTTTTATATTATTTTGAAACAATATTATTTTGAAAAGACCCTCCAAACGTATACCTTTTTTATTAAAAAAAAATCCAAGATCCCATATCTGATACCCCAGATCAACCCACTTCTTTATTTTTCGTGTCCTCTTTACATTCCTCTCTCTCTCTCCTCATCATGTCCACTGATTCCCAAGGGTTTTATGATTCTAGTGAATTAATTTGTACTCTCTATGTGAGAAACTTGAATGAACATATATCTAAAGAACAATTGAAGCATACTATAACCGAACTGTTCAATGAAAAGAACTTGCAGATACGAAGCATAAATATATTTAAAAACCTTCAACTCAGAGGGCAAGCATTCATAACGTTGAATTCCCATGCTGACTGCTTGACTGCAATTGACAGCTTCAACACACATGTGATCTTTGATAAGCCAATGGATGTTTACCTGGCTAAATTGAACAGTGACATCGGTGTGCAGCACATGTTGAAAGAACAAGATCCTAACACATATCAAGAGAAGTACGATGAATATTTGAAAAATAAGAAGCCAATAAGACTTCAGCAACGGTCACAACAACAGAAGAAAAGATCGTTTGACTCTGATGATTCAACTGAAAAGAAACAAAAAGTTAAGGATCAAAATACAAATGCCTCCTCTTCTTCATCTAATGATGAAATTATTGAACCAAATAAATTGTTACTTCTAACTGGAATACCTTCGGGAGTCACACAGGAGCAATTATTAAGTTTATTCGACAAGTTTAATGGTTTCCTAACCTTGAACTATGTGTCTGTTAGAAATCTTGCATTGATTGACTTTAAATCCGAATTAGAATCGTCGGATTGTTTGAATCAACTAGGTACATCGCTGAAGTTATTTGATGATCAAGAAAATAGTCAGTTACAGTATGCCAAGAAATGATACCATAACTCTTCCTCCCCCTCCCATACGTATACCATTGATGTCTCTGTTTTCTACACAATTGCATTCTCTCTTATCTACTAGTATATTTCCATCATTTTTTAAATAGAAAAGCAGGTCTTTTTTGCTATCATTTTCATTTCTTTTAATGTTTATTACCCCCTTATTCTGTTATTAATACTATAATATGTACCGATGTACGTTCTACTTATATTGATTGCTCCACTTAATTGTTATCGTTTGTAGTGTCTATATGTTACAGTTTAAAAGAAAAAAGCGGAGAAAAAAGTAACAAAAAAGGTATTGATTTATTGTAAACAACTAACGATGTTATATATACATGATGATAGAAATGTATCCTAATCTATAATTAAAACTTTATAGGTAACTCTTCAAATTTTGAACAGTGTTACCTCCCTAATATTTTCCTGTAAAGATGGTCTTGAATGCAGTAAAGATTCCTTCCTTCACTTGTCCACCCTTTTGTAAGTCACCCATTAATCTGTCGTAATAATTTGGATTTCCCTTAGGTGTCAACAATTTGTCACCTGGTGGGTAGTATTTAGCCCATTTGTTGTCGGAAATATTTCTTATTGAAATGTATTGTTGAGTCAAGATATCATTGTTGAAGATTTCCTTCTGGTAGTTTGGAGCTTCTTCCTTCTCTGGGAAAACCATTCTTTTCAATTTCTTAGGATCAATCTTAATCATCTTCTGTTGCTTCTTTTGATCTATGACTTGTTCATCTTGGATGTTCTTTGGAATTGGGATAGAACCAATATTACAGAATCTTTCAATTTGAGAGTACTTAAATGAAGCAAAATGTTTCACTCTATCAGTAGGCAGTTTCTGCAATATGTTCACTATTTTCTTTGCAGATTGTGTGATATTTTGAGCTGACATTATTTTTGTTGTTTTATGAAATGTATAACTTGACTTCTAGAGAGAATATACAATAACTTAAAGGTTATAGAAGAGTGTTGATAAAATAGATATGATTATTATATATTATTTATTCCATTGAGATGGTTGGCTGAATTTTTTTTCTGAAAAAAAAAAGAAAAAAAAAGGAAAGAGATACGGGTTGCGTCGATCGTCGTTGTTTTTTTAGGACTATCGGTAGTTGGTAGGCATCCCCAGATAAAAATAGGGTAGGTGAAGGGTAGATAAAACAATCACTAGACTAGTTAATGATATATACATGTATATATATTGGCTATGTTTGTATATACTGGAAAACAAATAAAAGACAAAGCTAAATCAAAAAATGGTTATTGTTGGTTTACGTATTGTATACGAAAGTAAGGTAGCTGCTTTTCCTTACCATGTCATCAAGTTGTCTGCTTCTATCCAAGTCTCTTTCTATAAAATTATATCTTTGTCTGATTCTCAATCTTTGTAACTTTCTTAGTTGTGGATGTATATCCTCTTCTAAAGGCATGAATGGTGGCTTTTTGGCCAAGCACATATCCGTAAATGGGATTGGATATTTTTCATCTGATCCAAATACTAAGATATCCGCCTCTTTGGCTAGCTCTAGAATCCTGGCCTCATCTTCGAAAACGATACAATCATTCTTTTTCACATAATTAAATGGAAATTCCTTTCTGTTTATTCTCTTAACTATAGGCTTAGCAATAATTGGGTACCAGCTCTCTGGCATCAAATGTTTCCTCTTTATGTAATCGTCGATGAATTTATCGTATTTTGCCATATTACCCGCCATCTCAAAGTAGAGCCTGCTAAATACATGGTGTTTAAGGTAGTTTTCCTTGATTCCTTCCCTTACAATACCTTGATAATACTTTATTCTTTCTCCACTGAGATCACATTCTCTTAATAGCTTTTCCAAATCCAAATCGGTGTCCAGTTTTCTCCGGTGGTTATCTGAAACCATGTACGTTGGAGGAGCTAATTTCTCAAAGATTAAAGGATGGGTTTTAGGTGTGGAGGCAATAGCCGTCCAGCATCTCAATTCGAAAAACATAATGAAATTGATAGTATGTAAACAATAGAAAAGCAAAGGAAATAACAATATGAAAGAGAAAGGTTACAAGTTATATACATATATAAAGTGTGGGGGGAGAGAGAAAAACACACCAGAAAATTATGGTAGCAGCTAGTTATACTCCCTACGTATTTACAAAAATTTAAAGTGAAATAATGCATTTTAAGTAATATACAAGGTTTTAACTTTTATTTATTAATTTTATTTTTTAACTGTTCTAATTTTCCTGACTTTTTGAATATTCCACATCTAATGAGTCCATATCAACAGATTCGGTTATGTCAAATCCAATATTCAGAGCATTTATCTGATCCACCAGCATATCAACAATTTCCTTGGATAAAGGTATAGCTTGGTCTAATTCACCTTGTTGAATGGATTTCAGCACATCTGATCTAAGCTTTAATGATGTTCTGACTGAGTCCAGTAATTCATTAGATATGTATAAATCAGTATCGTTCATCCAAGAGTCAATTCTAAACAACATATTAGCATATCTAGTTAAATTGTGAACCAATTGCATTCTCTTGAACATATCGATTCTTAGTCTAGGAGCCATATTATTGTTAGGCAGATTCAGATGGTTTAATATTCCCTCCATGAAAGACCACATGCTATCCATCAAGTTAACTTCACATATGTTTTGGGAGTCGCTCTGTTCTTCGTTTGTCTCACGGGCAAAATAAACAACACCCCAATCAGGTATTCCTAAGAAAGTGTTTTCAGTATCAGAAAGGATACCAACATTATTAATTGTTCTATCCTTTAGTTTTTCCTCACACAACTCAACTGGATAATAAACTAAGAAAATTTCATAGTGTGATGCCCTAACACCAGTGGTGTATTCATATAAAAATGGAAGATGTGGAATATCAGATAATTCTTGTGGAAAGTATTGATCGATGTAATGTTCTTCGGCTGTTATGTTAATCTTTGTAGGCCATTCTTTATAGTTAAATTGATAAAATAGAGAAAGCTGTTTGAGATCGTTTAATAACCTATCATTGTACAACTTTTCAATGTTCCATTGTTTAGTGTCGCCTAACACTGCGAATGTAAGGTTAACATCCTGGTTCCACTTGAAGTAATCGTTGTACTTATAATGCACCAATGAATTTTTTGAATCATTGTTGTACTTAACTTTGAAGAAGTTGTCCATTTTGTAAAATTCAAGCTCTTCATTAAAGCAGTAATCAATTAGTAGCTGTGTGACAAAGAATGGCAAGTCGTTAGAGTTAATAGCATCAAGCGTGTAATATAACTCTGTATAGGCCTTAATGGCATCAACCTTGATAGCATTATCGGTGCTTAACAACATACGCAGGAATAATGCATGTTTACCAAAGGTATCATTGTTATATGCGCCGGCAATGTATTCATCGTAGTCTGCTTTTTTGAATTCAAATTCAAAATTGACAGTGATTTCATCCTTCTCTCTTAAACGTCCTTCAAGTTGGATACTGACTGCTTCTTCAAAATCAGGAAGGTTAAACTCAATAGAGTAATACACTGGAACTTTAAAGGTTATATCACTGATGGGATTCTCTAAATAAAAATCAATGTATTTCTCTGGCAAGTATATTTCTCTTCTGATATAATTGAGAGCCCTGTTATGGTACTTAGGATAACTGTATGCACTTAAAATCATCAAAACAATTGATAAAATATATACCCATGACCCATATTCAACTGATTTACCCTGTCCATAGTCTTGAGTAGATTCCTGGGGTTTATCATCCGTTTTTGATCCATTTTCATGTGACAATTCTAATTTTTCATCTTCGGAGAACTCGCTTGTAACCTTGGCCTCGTTGTCCTGATCTTGGACAATGTGATTTCTTGTCATTTGTGGATTAAACTTGGAGATGTGATGGAATTCAACGGTATGAGGACTCGGTGATATCTGATAATGACAGTTCTAATAAACACGGTTTGAAAATGATATGGAAATGAAAATGGAAATGGAAATGGTAAAAAAAAAACTTGGAAATGACCAAATAATTCAGCCTGCATCTCAAATGAAAATATAATGGAGATATATAATAAAATATAATATAACAGTTATTTA
>PPHW02000043.1:0-32190 GCA_003705225.2 Ambrosiozyma vanderkliftii
GGGCAGGCATTCGGATAGCTTTACTGGCATGGCCTGGCCTGGCCTGGCCGGATAGACTAAGGACGGGACGGCTCGTTCTGTGTTGCTGCATGCTCCAGTGCTCGCGAGGGGTGAGCATCTGCTCGGCATACACTTTCTCAACAATTTTTTTTTTAAAAAAAGTTATCGTCCCATCAGTTGGCGTCGATTGGCGTCGGTTAGTATTATTTATATCACGTGCAGATTAATTATATATGTTTGAGCATAATTAGAGTAAGAATATATAGACTACTACATATATCACAAGAATCTATCTGGGAATAAAACTGGGGCAATCAATGTCCATGTGTAAAGTAAATAGCAACACCATGAACTGATGATCTTCACCCAGGTGTTGAAGTAAGTTCTACCAACAGGTATGAACCCACCAGCGGTATTTTCGTATCCGACATTTATCGTCAATAGAGCAGCAATGTATTGTGTGGCAAGGAAGAAAATGATGTGAAACAACACATAATTGTACTTGGTGAAATTCTTCTCCTCTCCACTCTCATCACCATCATCGTCACCTCCTTGGAAGTAAATTGGGTCGTTCAATGCACTCTCTGGTAATGACCCCTCATTGATGGCCTCTCTGATAGCCTCCATTCTAGCTTCATTTCTACTGTTCTGAGGTTGTTGTGTAATAACATCCAACACAGAATCATAATTATTCGCACCATAGTTAGGATTCTTTGAAGAATGGCTAAATGCAGAATTTGCAGCAGCTCTGGTGGTTGTGTATGCAACGGCAATGAACGTAAACATGGCACCAATGATAATGGTCATTGTTCTAGTACCACCGGATCTGATCAATGGGTTGCAAAATTTATCATCTGGTTCACTCAAACAAGCACTGAAAATCAAATATGTACAGTAAACACAGCACATGGATGATTGGGCCAGTCCAGCATTTGGATTGTACTCTTGCACGACAGACGTTATAGACAATGCAGTGACAACGAGAACCAACACTAAATTGATCGATATAGCAGTGGTATTCAGTGAACAACCCTTTTGGGCAAAGAAAATGTACATTAAAATCGTCATAATAAGCACACCAATGTACATAATTAAAGTACCACCAACTAACAAGCCTCTCCAGAATGGTGCCCCTTCAAAACAAGTACCATTACTATCATCATCCCCATCATCATCAAGGTAAATTTCCCCCTCTTCAATCTTCTCTAAACAAGTCTCTGCCCATTCATGGGCGAAATCAACCAACAAAATCAATCCAATGCCGATAAACATCGTGCTAAAAACAATCGAAATGTAATTACCCCAAAAGATAAAGAATCTATCTGGGATTAAATACGAGACAATAACAAACACAAGCCATGCAAAGATCTTAGTGTTCCAATAACCATTCTGTATAACACCCCTTGGGTTTGACGTTGACTTAACACCAAGAAGCAAAAATGCCAGTATCATATGCAATAATCCAAGAGAAAAGTTCAATCTCTGAACATTAGTGAATCCAGTACATCCATGTTCTTTACAGTATGCATTACCGAATTTGAAGAGCCCCCAACTGAACCGTTCAACAAGAGCCGTCAAAGAATGGCTCAACGACACCCAGGATAGAATGGAGTTTATACAGAAGAAAACTGCATATGTTATTCTAGTGACTATACTAGATTTGAACGTATGAGAAAGCGGGTTCATAGTTGATGTCGTGCAAAATGAACATAATGATGCACCAATACATGATGATATAGTAGATGTGGCAAATGATATAGGTAATGAAACAATGGCACCCATGATTATGATAGTTAGTTAATTGATTGATTAATAAGTTGTAATGTATTTAAAAGAATGAACAAATAAATTAGAATTGTATGTGTGTATGTATATGTTTATTATATTTTATACACTTGAAAGTTGAAAGTTTAAATTAGAAACAAACATATGTATATATATATATATATATATATCTAGGATAAAGTAGTAAGTTTAATCTATTCTATGTCTTTCTGTCTTATCAATTAATATAAAATTTAAAGGGCGGGCGGGCATTTCTGAAATTTTTTATTTTTTCTAAAATGTATATGACAATTATAGTTATAGTTTATACTTCTAATTGTACTGGCCCTCCTCTTAATAACAATCAATTATATCTGTCGTTCCTTTATTTATCTGGTTTGTCTCGGTATGGGAAGAATATCTGACCAACACAATTTGATAAACAGAAGGTCCTTTAACCATTGGAAAACCCAACCTCAATATCATGATTTTTCATCAATTCTGAAAGGACTTCCCATTGAGGTTTTGCTTAGAATCTATGAAATTGTATTGACATATGATCTATCTATAATCAAAACACTTATAGAAAACTGTGATGATCCAATTGTGGAGAAGGTATTTGAATCGTATTTAAGCAAAAATATTTTATATGTCACAAAGGACCATTGTTTTTTGAAGAATCCAATAGCTGACGCCAGTAATCATGATGGAACTTCTTTTGGCAATCACGAACACGGTATTAATAACCAGATTGAATTTAAACATCAAGTTGTCATGAAATACATACGTAAGGGTCATATCTATGGTCTTACTCCTTCTTCCAGTAATGGGTCATCGAATTGGGAACTACAATTTCCACTATTTCTGCTAGAATTTCCTAACAACATAATTCTGGATGATCTAAAGTACCTTGTTAGTTTAAGTAAAAAGTCTGTTTCCAAAATTACGCAGATTACCGGATTTTCTACCAGTAAAGAAGATGTTTTGTATCGAAGATGGAAATCGGCATCATCTCACAGCTTGCGGGAGTGTACGTACAGTTTTGATGATGGCCAAAATTTTGAAACAAAGCTGTTGAGTTCGTTTCTTCAATGTAAAACGTTAAAGAAACTTCGGTTGATAATGAAAACTGATTTTTTGCTCAAGATAAAGCCGGAGCATATCAAATATATAGAGAATATCATTCAAGATAACTCGAGTCTAATGAGCATTGACTTGGTAATCAACACGGAGAGTGAACCATATGTCGATAGAGACTATTATTCTAGTGAACAACTAGATTTTTTCCCCAAAATATTATGCCTTGCTAACTCTGTGACTGAAATGTTTGTTGCTGTGGAAGAAACTAATACAAAATGGGATGATAAATGGCTTTCAAAGTTCACAAAATTAAGAAAATTGACTTTAGATTATATTATTTCCTCTGATGATGTACATACTTTTGAATCATTTTCAATCCAAGAACTGATAATTTACTCCAATAGACAATCTTTCAATTTTCAGAAATTAGTGAACTTACAAAAGTTTGAATTACACTCCATGCACACACCTGGTAGATTCGATGGGTCTCTAGAAACTTTACCAAGCTCGTTAAAGAGTTTGAGGTTGAGTGATATTTGCTTCGAGATTGATTCCTTAGATTTACCGGAAAACTTGGATACCTTACATATTAGAAATTGTGGTTTTGACGGTTTTCCCCGACTATCTAATCTTTCAAAGTTGAAATCGTTGAATAAGATGTTCCTTAAGGAGTCTAGAGCCGAAGACCTGGTGAGAATTGTAAACGATGCTCCTGTTAGTTTAACTTATTTACAAATTGAAACAATAAAAGACATGAACACGGAGACTATTCCTGATTTCTCTCATCTTGTCAATTTGAATACTTTAATTTTAAGAAGATTCCAGTGGAATACTGGATCTTTCAATTTATCCTTTCTACCCCGAAATCTACAATTTTTGGATCTTAATTGCAAATATCGTTTCCCCCATAAAACAAGGGACGGTAAAAGGGAAACTTTGGAACAATTTGTCACATTTAACTTACATTTCTCCCCTGGTTGTGATGCTTCCTGTGGTGGAAGTATTTTATTTGGAGAAACAATTAAACTGAATGAGCTGAACTTTAACATATTGACGGATTTTTTTTTCTTGCCTATTTCCCGGATTACCATTCTATTATCTGATGTTTCTGAAACTCTCAATAGCTTTGTAATTGGATATTGGTGGAAAGTGAAATTAATAGTTCCCAAGTTGACCGATAATATGAAGAATTGTGGGTTAGAACGGTATGCTAAGAATCTCTACGTGGGTAAAGAAAAGAGGCCATATATTTAATACATGGGACACTAATTTTGGTACATTTTCTATGATCCATTCAAGTATTATGGCTTCACTGTTTATATTCTGTAAATAATCATTAACAATTATAAGATTTAACACAATAAATATCATTTAAAAAAAAGAGTAGCTAAGACGAGCCGCACAGTGCTTATCTATTCCCAATTTGGATTTAATTTTCTCACATGGCGATTCGATTCGAAATTTGTATCATTTTTCTTTCTTGATGTATATGTATCTCCTCCTTCTTCCCTCTTCTCCCCCCTCTTCATTTCTTTATTTATATCTTTAATTCTATTTCTATCGGTCTTGTTTCTATACATATATATCATAATATTTATTGGAAAGACAAGAATCTTCACAAACAATGTCTTTTTTAACTGGGGGTTCAGAATGTGCAGCTAATGCTAATCCATTGGCTCAATTCTCCAAGTCTTCTCAAGTTGATACTAGTTTACACCAGTCGATAAGGCAACAGCAACAACAGCAACAGGGACACTCCGGGCAGCATTTGAGAGAGTCCCAGAGTATGAATAATGCTGATGCTTTACAACTAAATAATTTTCAACAACAGGTGCATCAGCCTGGTAATTTCAATTTTATGCCTATGGCTAATGAACTCAACATGATCCATCATGAAAATCAACTACAGCAACAGAGTAATAATAATTTAATCAACGATTTCAAAGCTTCTTCTGTTCAACAACAACAACAACAACAGCAGCAACAACAACAACAACAATCTGCTGCATTGAAGTCCAACTGGTCATCAGAGTTTGCCAACGGTGGTGGTGCCGCTGCCTCTGTTGGTGGCAATATGATGTCGTCTAATCAGCAGGGTTCTTCTATGGCACAATTTCAACATATTCAACAACCTAGTTTCAATAGAATGCCTATGACAATGCTAAATAGACCTAATGTTATGTATCCTGTTTCTATGCAACAACAACAACAGCAGCAACAACAACAACAGCAACAGCAGGGCCAATCAGAGGAAATATTATCCACAGAGGATTGGGAAGAGTCGTTTAAACAAATTGAGGATGTTGAAAATCAACATGATGGTGTTATTGATTCCAAGGAGGCTGCATTTGATCAAGTTTGGGATAATATCCAAGAGAATTACGACAAGGCGAATGAGGTTGATGAGTTTAGAGCACAATGGGAAAAGGACTTTGAAAAGTATGCCACTACGAGAATCAACTATGGAGAGTACAAGTTTGAGACAAATAACCAATTTGCCCAGAATCCATCTGCATATGAGATTGGTGTCAAGTTGATGGAGTCTGGGGCAAAGTTGAGTGAAGCTGCATTGGCATTTGAGGCTGCATTACAAGAGGATCCAAACCACATTGATGCTTGGTTGAAGTTGGGCCAAGTGCAAACACAGAATGAGAAGGAACTCGCTGGTATCTCTGCACTTGAAAAGTGTATTGGTTTATCACCATCTAATTTAACAGCAATGATGTGTTTAGCTATTTCCTATGTCAATGAGGGATATGACAATGCTGCGTATGCAACATTGGAGAGATGGATTGAAACAAAGTACCCACAAATTGCTGAACGGGCACGGATGTCCAATAGTACTATAAACCAAGACGATGATCGATACACTTTGAATAAGAAGGTTACTGATTTGTTCATCAAGGCTGCACAATTGTCACCGGACATTGCAAACATGGATGCTGATGTTCAAACAGGGTTGGGTGTGTTGTTTTACTCCATGGAGGAGTATGACAAAACGTTGGATTGTTTCCAAGCAGCCATTGACTGTAATCCAAAAGATGCGCTTTCCTGGAACAGATTAGGAGCATCATTAGCCAATTCAAACAAGCCTGAACAAGCCATTGAGGCATATACAAAGGCACTAAATTTAAATCCAAACTTTGTCAGGGCAAGATACAATTTAGGTGTCAGTTTCATAAATATGGGGATGTACAAGGATGCTGTGGAGCAACTATTGACTGGGTTATCGATGCATGAAGTTGATGGGTCATCATCTGCCGCATCCGCTTCATCCTCTTCTGTTGTTCCAGATACCAACCAATCATTGAGTTTGATAGAGACTCTGAAGAGGGCATTCCTAGCTATGGACAGACGTGACTTACTGGATAAGGTTAAGCCTGGAATGAATGTCGGTACATTTAGAAAACTATATGGTTTTTAATCTGAACTACCCATCCATCCATCCATCTATCTATCTATCTATCTATCTTTCTTTCTTTCTATACATAGCTACACATATATAATAATAATCAAATTGTAATAAATAATTAAAACGACATCTAAATTTAGTATTTTAAGGGAAGCTGCAGAGAATGAAAGGCGTGCAAAGATGTGAAAAAATAAAAAGAAAATTTGGCTGGCCTGGCCTGGCTGTAATTATCTTCTACAATGCTACTATTATTTATTATATGCAATCTTCGTTAAATATATTTATAGATACTTAAAATGATCTGTCATACTCTTCTTTCTCTTTTTCTTCATTCTCATTCTTTTTTTTAGTGAATATATATATATATATATACTTATATTCATATTCATTATATAATATATATATTAATACCCCTTTGCATAATTGCTTTCTCATCTAATTTTTGATTGCTGAAAAAGTGTCTCTTTTTTTTTTTGTTCATTGAATTTTTAATTTCATTTGATATATACATTCCCCCCTTCCACACATATACATACATACATATACATATATACATTCAACAGTCACTGCAGAAAGTCAAATATCATATGAATAGATAGATCTATAATAATATGGAAAAATACAACACGGGTGCAAGAGCAAAAGCATCACTGTTTCAGAGAAACAAGAAGAAACTGGCACTTATACTGATATTCATTCTTTCGTTGTCGGCGATGTACTTTTTCACACTTTCCCACAAGCCGGAGTCTAATATTGTCATTGTGTTGGCTGCCAATGAGGGTGGTGGTGTTCAACGATGGAAGACGCCTCAGGATTGGTCTGTGGAGAGGTCATCCATCACTAATAAAAAGAATTATGCCAAACTGCACGGTTACACATTAGCCATCAAGGATGTTTCCTTGAAGAGACGATACAGCCATGAATGGAGAGAAGGTTGGGAAAAGGCTGACATTTTGAAACAAACCATGAGACAGTACCCAGATGCAGAGTGGTTCTGGTGGCTTGATTTGCACACATTTATAATGGAGCCCCAGATATCATTGGAGGAGTATCTCTTTGACCAATTGGATAAAAAAGTTTATAGATCATTGAGTCATTTGAACCCATTGGACATGGAGGAGGATATCCCATATGTAGATGTTGTCAATACCAATGAAATTGACCTGATTCTGGCTCAGGACTGTGGTGGGTTCAATTTGGGTTCGTTTTTCATTAGAAGATCTGCATGGGCTGACCTGCTATTAGATTTATGGTGGGACCCAGCAATGTATGAACAGAAACACATGCAATGGGAACACAAGGAACAAGATTGTTTAGAGACTTTATACAGCACCCAGCCCTGGATCAGAGAACATGTTGGGTTTGTCCCATTGAGAGCTATAAACTCATTCCCACCAGGTGCTTGTTCCGATGAAGCCAATGACATTCAATATTTCTACGATGAAAAGGACAGAGACTTTGTCGTTAATATGGCGGGCTGCAATTTCGGTGATAGATCATGTTGGGATGAGTATGAACATTATAGAAGTTTGGAAAGAAAACTGCATAAGAAGAAATGGTATCAACTTTGGTGATTATTTTACGTTGGAGGGATGGTTGTTTTTTTTCCTCTTCTAATAAAACTATTACTGATGCTTTTCTTGTTAATTTTTCTTCCTTCTCCATATTCATTATATATACACCTACACAAACATACACACACACACATATATATTTGCTTAATTTTTCAATATCATAATAATATACATACATATTAATGGCAGGTAATGAATTGTAGACTACGACAACAAATTTTGTCGCGATCCAGTCCGAAAGTGTTACCCGGCCGTCTCCTCCCCTTCTTTTTTTTTTTTGTGGAAGAAAGTCGCTCTCCTACTTGTTTTACTCTCTCCTACTTACTACTCTGTGTAAATAAAACAAACATAAAATTACATACAACCATCCTCCCCTACTCTTATAGATTGTTCTTCAAAAAGATAAATACAATCGCCAAAAATCATCAAAGGGATAATAATTTTTCTTCAACAATGAGCAACGACCAATACTGGCTCAGTGAGCATCTTGGAAATGATGACGGTATGGGATTTCTAACCTTTCCTGACACTGGTCAACAGGATAACACCAACCAACAAGACTTTTTTTCTAGTTCTGGTGGTGACCCCCTATTAAGTATCAATAACAGTCCTGAATTAAATAATGTCACTGCTAGTCAACCACCACCACAACAACCACAGCAGTCTTTTGATCAATTTGCGTCTGCTAGTGGTCAAAGTAGTGGCTCGGCTTCCTCTAATTCTGCTCCGAACCCTTCTATGATTATGGAACAAATGAGACAACAAAGACAAACTCAACAACAACAGAAACAACAACCGACCAAGCAATTACAACAACAACCGAATCCACAACAATTTTTTTCTGGTAATCAACAGCAGACTCAACCCCAGGCTGTACAATCACAACAGCCCCAAAACCAACAAAGTCTCCTGGAGAAGCAAAGACAATATCAAACACAATTGTTGAATCAACAGCAATTGTTAAGACAACAACAGCAACAGCAGCAACAACAGCAACAACAGCAACAACAAAGACAGCAACAGCAAAGACAAGCACCAGGTCAAACCAAAAACCAGAACCATCAACAACAACAACAGGCTAACTCACAGAACCTGTTTCATCAACTGCAACAACAACAGCAGTTACAACAACACCAACAGCATAGAAATTCTGATTCAATTTCAGTCCACTCACAAGTTAATACTCCTGTTGCAGTGGCTAGTCCAGCTGCAAACTTTTCACAAGCATTCCAACAACAAAATAACCCACCACCACCACCACCACCTCAACAACAACCTCAACCTCAGCAGCCACCTCAACAACCTCAATCTCAATCTCAAAGTCAAGCCCAGTCTCAACAACAACCTCAACAGAACAGAACACAATTTCAACAACAGATAAGGCAGCAATTTAGTCCTGAAAACGTTGAAAGATTTTTAAACGTATTGGATGATTTTATGAAATCTAGAAATAATCCATTGACAGAAAAATATCCTGTCATTGGTGGTAAAAGAATGAATTTGCTTTTAATATATGTTATGGTTTCTAGTCTTGGAGGTTTTCAAAATGTTATTCGTTCAGGAAGAATTCCAATGGTTGTAAGCAAACTAGGTATCCCACCAGATAATAATCAATTGGTTACTGAATTTGTTCATATGTATCATAAGCTTCTATTCCCGTTTGAACAATTCTCCAGAACCCCTGAAGGAAGAGCTCAAATAGCAGCAAGACAACAAGAACAACATCAGGTGCAACATAACCAGCAACAATCTCCTCATCAACAACAGGGTCATGTTGCCGCAACTCCAAGAAATGTTTCACAACCTCCAAAAACTCCTGTTTCCACATTTCAAACAACAGCTTCTCGTAATAGCCAGGGTACTCCTAAGGATAATATACCAACACCTTCTTCTGCTAGTCAAAGCTCTGTTACTGCTCCAGGATCTTCTGTTCCTACACCAACGGCTTCTGCCAATGTTCCTTCTACCCCTCAAGCACCTCCTCCTCAACGTGTTTTACATCGTAAAACTACGGCTCTATCTCCAAAATCAGTTCCAACTCCAAAGCCCTTTGTTCCTGATTACATCAGAAACTACATTCCTCATCAAAAACTCGTGGATAAAGTGAACGGTTTTGATTTAAAGACACTTAATACATACGGAGAGCAATTGGATCATTTGAAACCAGTTTTCTTGTACTTTCCTGAAATTGGAAGAATTGATATAAATGCGTTAAGTTTGGCCTTAGGTTCAGAAATTGATGCCGAAATTAATGTTGCCTTGAACATTTTACTTATTGTTACCTCTGATCCATCGGTTTCTATTCCTTTGTATGAATGTATGGATTTGCTTGATAATTTGTGCGCACTTGCTAGTGATATTTTGGACTCGTTAATGAATGGTGACTTATCCAAAAGAGAACATGATTTTAGAGGGGAAAGTGTCGAAAGTGCAACTCAATATTCTAATACAAAGATTGATGATATTTTCAAACAATACAAGGATGAGTTTGCCACACTCTACAAGAATGATAAAACTGTTGTCATTGACTCTTTCACTGCCAAAGATGTTAGCGATTTAATTGAAGACAGTGAGGAACTTGAAATTGACCCATATCCTGTTTCTGAAAATAAAGAAGATACAGATGATATCTCTATGGCTGATACTCCTAATTTGACCAATGATGAACCAACATCATTTAGTATTCCTAATTATTTGGATTTGTTACATGAATGTAAGTCTGAGGCTGAAGATTTTGAATCCCAGTTAAATATGAAAACTTGTCAAGACAGAAGATTAATGTTAGTTGAAGAGTTGAGTACAATTTCAATGATTTTAAGAAACTTGTCCTTTGTGACTGATAATGAACAAGTTTTTAACAATGGAGTCCTTGCTATGCATTCAGGATTCAGGGATTATGTTTTTGAGTTGATTTATGACATTGCTGTGAATCCACAAGCTTTCGTCTTTTCAAGAAAGAAGTTATGTTTATTAAAGGACACTCTTATCACTTTGACTAATGTTTCACATACAATTGAGTTGAGATCCTCAAAGGAAGCATTATTAATTCTAGTTTTGTGTTTGACTTTTGGCGGAAAATTATCAGAATCTGAAGTGAATGCTGGTTTGACTATACCTAGATATGATGCCATTATGAATAAGTACCAATTGCATGGTGTTGATATCTTATCTAAGATCCTATGTGGTTCTGAATCGAATAAGAAATTCATCGAGGGTTTAATAACTGGAGAAGATGTTGATTCCTTTGTTAGCAGTTTGATAAAGCTCTATACAGGCACTGATGATTATAAAGATGGTAAGTTTTTTGTTCAAATTTTCAATTATATCATATCTGTGATTCCTCTAGATTTGCTTCACCAGGGAATTGAACCATTTGATGAAAGATTACCCTCTTGCTTAGAATCATTATTGGCTGGTATTCTTTTGATAGACTTCATTACTCCAACTACTTTTAACAAAAATGTCGCATTGAGTATTCTAGATTCCCCTGAGTGTATCGGACATAGTTTGATTCATTTATCCTTTGTCTATGCTGCAATCTATGTTAATTCCAACTTTGATACAAAGATCCAACATGCATATGTGTCAATTAAGTGTTCTGAACTGGTCAATGCTTTAATTAAATCAAGTATCGACTATTCACTACAAAATGTTCCTAATCAAGAGGAGTTGAAGACCTTAAATAGAGTTTCAAAGATTTTCTCGAATGATAACAACATCATTGGAGCTTTGATGACACCTGATATTCCTCAAGATATATCTGTTCAAGCTGTGGAATCTTCTAATTTGATGAGTAAACTAAAGTCTCTCATTAAATAATGATGACTTTTTTATATTATGTATATTTTTTGTGTTTTACTATATTTTTAAAATGTATTTTTACTTCTATTTCATAAGGTATTAGTAATGTAATGTAATTAATTATATATATAGAAAAGTATCATTATAGAAGAGAGAAGAAGTTTAAACAATTCTCTTAAAAAAGTTGGTTATCTTATTAGCAGCTTCTATTCCGACAATTTTTGACAGTTCTTCAGCATCCATCACACTTAAATCCTTCAAGCTATTCACACCTCTTAAAATTAAAATATAATTCACATCCGTCACACCAGGGATGTTTCTAAGTAACTCGATCGCAGAGTCATTGAATTTAGTGTCTTTATTGAACAGCGGATTTAATCCAAAGTTAATAGAATCTTCAACTATAGGCTCGTCTTGACTTTTCTTTAATTCCCTGAAAATTCTTGCCGTTTCAAACGGGGAGTTGCTCCAAATAATTCTTAACTTTGGAAATGATGTAAGCAAAACCATCAGTTTCAACTGTATATTTCTCAAGGAACTGCTCGAACCTGAATCATTATGAGAAATAGCATTTGGTATACCATTTTTGAAACCAGACAAAAATGGTTCTAATGAAAAGGATTTCCCCTCTTCAAATTCGATTAAAAGAGTGGGAATCTCATAATACTTAAACATTTGTTCACATTGCTGGTACAATCTACCACTCTTCAACGATGAAATTAAATCAGGAATAGCCTTTCTTTCAACACATATATTTGGTGAAAGCACATAATCAGCAACAGTCAACATGCAAGGAATAACCTCCAATCCAGAGAGATAACACAAAAACGGAAGCTGGGATCTAAACTCTCTGCTATCAACAATTATTTTCGTCTTAGGGGCAACAGGATTAATATTTCCTCCAGCAATCCTTGTGCTGACATGAACAGTGGGTTCATTATACAAAAACTTTGTCTGTTCATCGATATCTGTAGTGAAAACCTTTGGCAAATTTGCCTTCTCTCTGATTAATTTTGTAAATGCATCTTTTTCTTTCTTGATGGAGTTTAGATATATTTGTTCTTCAATTGAACTTGCATAAAGCATGAAATAACACTTGGCAGGGTTTTTGGATCTTAGTGCTTGGTATATCTCAATATGTCTAATAAAAGAAAGATCTGGTTCATATAGAATAATGTATGATGGCATTAGCTCGTTTAGAACTAACTCATTGGCCTTCGAATGAAATCTTTCAATTATAATTTCTTCTGGTCTGTGTAAAAATTCATAAATCAAACCACGGTCACCTGAATCTCTTTCAAGGTCATCCAAGAAACTATCAAAATCATCCTCTTCTCTTTCTCTTTCTGCTTCTCCTCCACTGCCACTGATTGCCTTAACTTCCTCCTCTTCAGATTCATCATCAAATTCATCATCCTTCAGCTGTGTCTCCAATTTTTCAACCATGGTTTCATTGATATCAGAAGCTCCACTATTTTTATCCTCTTTGTTTAATAACCGGTCATGGGCAACCATAATAGAGCCACCTCTTGCTCTTCGTCTTTTAGAACTTTGTTTTCCTCTTAGAAATGTTCTTGATATGTTCAATTGTTCCTCTTCATTCTCATCTTTTTTCTTTTGCTGAACAGTAGATAAGGTCTTCTGTATTTTCATACTGGAAAATCCGGTACTCCTTTTCCAATATAAATGATTTTTTAAGGAGTTCACCATCATTCTCCGTCCACTAAATATCTTTCTGTTGTTTTGGAGTTTGTACTCCTTGCACGTCACTAAAAATTGTCGCAACTGACGACATGTTCTTTCTGATTTGCACATAATTAAAATTGGCCCCTCTTCAGAATCATCTTTTGCCATTTTATCTTCATTGATTTCATTTAAAATCAGAGACAGCTGTTCCCATTTAGGAAGTTCTTCAAGTAAATATGTTGATGACGAATCATCATCATTAGCATCATCATGATCTTTGACTTTATCGAAGACTCTATTCTTGGCACATGTTATCACCGTCATGGCTTCATCTGCCATTAACCAGACAGCAGATGGTTTATTTCTTAATCCTGATGGTTTACTTATCTCGACCAAATTGTTAACTTCCTGATAAAAGTTGATTGCATCGTAATCAAAGAGATGTAGCAAGAGTTCTTTCAGAATCGATATTTCATTTAGAATTTGTTTTGTTGTGAATGATAGTCTATGATAAACCGGATCAAGCGTCAACCTAATGGATTGCACAAATGCATCATCTAAAGCATTATCTATAGACCAATAATCAGATATTAAATCTGGGTTGTTTCTTCTTAGTTCACCGATTAAGGCTTCAATGCACGCCATGATACCTGTTTGTATTTTTTGCATATAATCAGTTATTTGCACCTTAACCTCTATAACCTTGTATGGGTTTTTTTTGGAAGTTAGTGATTGTTGAACATCCACATGAAATCTTGGCCAGAGAAAGGATTTTTCCAACTTGAAGTATTTTAATCTTGTGTATAAGGGTTGGAATCCACCTTTTGTAAATGATTCGGCATCTTCAGAAAGCACCTTAATAAACCCCCATTTATTCCTTGATCTGTATAGATTAATGACAAATCTGTCATTTGAATATTCCCTGATTCTTTCTGCATGCATTACCACTAACCCGGTTACTAGGTTTGGGTCTATGATATCACTCAAGATATCCGTAACTAGGATTCTGTTTGAGACGGACACTAGCCCGCCAGCTTCATAGATAGATTTTCTTTTATCCACCGAGATACTATTACCACCGATTATGTTGAAGTTTATCTTATTATTGCCATTGTCTAACCAAGATAGGTCCATCAACTCTTCATTAATCTTAAAATTTTCAAACTCGTTAGCATTGATGAGAAGGATCAAGGACTTTTTATCCTTGATAGTGGATACACTCAAAACATGTAAAAGGTTCGCCACAATTGAATCTAATCCCAAACCCTTTCCTAATACAAGTAATCCATCCTCAGAGATCAATTGCTGTACTATCAATTGTTGATACTTGGTTCTCACTGAAAGAACAATGTCAATGTCTCTGACATGGTTACGGGGTTTCCTTGGATCATCAGCATCCCCATCCCCACCAGTTTCTTCACTGTCTTTCTGTAGCAAAATATCCAATTCCCTTTCTAATTCCTCATCGTTATTATTGACTACCTCTTTCGAGGTATCTCCGGACATATTATTATTATTATAATTGTTATTAATCTATTTGGATATCTTCTAAATCTCCTCCGCCCATACTATACTATACAATATTTAGTTATTGATTACTTAATAAATACGCCACCCGCAAGAAAGAAAAAAAGGCTGCGAAAATTTTCTTTCTTTTCGGTGCTGATGCTCACTCGCTCGCTATCGAAAAGGAGGAAGGTGGAAAAGGGAAAAATGACTCTTTTCTTAATATAGTTAATTATAAACCAATTGCATTCATTGTTCGTTAATAGCAAACTGGATAACTAATTAAATAACTATTACAAGTTTATTTGTTTCTGGTTTTTTTTCCCCTCCCCAAAAAAACACATAATGTCAATCAAAATAACAGATAAAGTGAAGAAATTGGATAAAGGTGAACCATTTTTCTCTTTGGAATTCTTTCCTCCAAAGACTGAAAATGGTTTGCGTAACTTGTATGCCAGATTGGGAAGAATGTCCTTGTTAGGACCTTCATTTGTCACTGTTACATGGGGTGCCGGTGGTACCACTGCTGAAAAGACCCTTGACCTTGCAATCACATGTCAAAAGGAATTGGGATTGACAACGTGCATGCACTTGACTTGTACAAACACCTCCAAGGAAGTCATTGATAATGCCCTAAAGACTGCAAAGGACAATGGAATTAAAAACATATTAGCATTGAGAGGTGATCCACCAAGAGACACCAGTGAAAGCCACGGAATTGGTGCCTTCAAGTATGCTGTAGATCTTGTCAAATACATCAGATCTGAGTATGGAGATTATTTCTGTATCGGTGTTGCTGGTTATCCTGAAGGACATGTTGAAGGAGCATATGATTCAGGACAATGTGCTGAAAAGGATTTACCATTCTTGGTTGAGAAAATCAATGCAGGAGCAGACTTTATAATCACCCAATTGTTCTTTGATGTGGACAAGTTTATAAAATTTGAAAAAATGGTTAGATCACAAGCTGATTTGGTTAATAAAGATGTTTTAATACTTCCTGGTTTAATGCCTATCAATGGTTACGGTATCTTCCAAAGAGCTTCTAAGCTTTCGCATGCTTCTATTCCTTCTAACGTTTTGGATCAATTCCCAGCTGAAATTCAAAATGATGACGATAAAGTTAGAGAAATTGGTATCAATATCTCATCCGATATAATTTCCAAAATATACGCCAATGGAATCAATGGTTTCCACTTTTACACCTTGAATTTGGAAAAGACAATTGCCCAAATCATTAGCCATTCAGATGTGTTAGGCAAGGTGCTAAAGAAGAGAGAAGAAGAGGAAGAAGAAGCCGCTACTGATTCTTCTTCTGATGAAGACAATGATGTTGCCTCTGCCAAGAGGGCCGCATATGCTAATAGATTCAAACAAAGTAACCAGTTTATTGTCGATTCTAAGGTTAAATCAACAAAATTGAGAAAGCGCTCATCATCTTCACAATTGAAGACTATCATCAATATCTCTTCAGGTATCGGAACCTTGGGTAAAGATGCAACTTGGGATGAGTTTCCAAATGGTAGATTTGGTGATTCGAGATCTCCAGCTTATGGTGAAATTGATGGTTATGGTCCTTCTCTTAAAGTGACTTCCACAAAGGCATATGAATTGTGGGGATACCCAAAGACTTTAAAAGACATTTCAAAAATATTTATTAGTTACTTGAGCAAGAAGGTTGATTGTCTTCCATGGTCAGAACTTGGTATTAATCCAGAAACTGCCTTAATTCAAGAAGAATTGATTAGATTAAATGAATTGAATTACTTCACAATTGCCTCCCAACCAGCCACAAACTGTTCAAAATCAAGTGATAAGATATTTGGATGGGGTCCTAAAAACGGTTATGTTTATCAAAAGGCTTTTGTTGAAATGTTCATCTCTAAAGATGATTGGAACAATAAGGTTTTCCCAAGATTAAAGAACAATTCTCAGATAAGTTACTATGTTGGAGATTCCAAGGGATTTTTTGAATCGAACCTGAAGGCTCAAGAATCCAACTGTGTTACATGGGGTGTCTTCCCTGACAGAGAAATTGTCCAAACCACAATAATTGAGGAAGAGTCCTTCAAGGCATGGAATGACGAGGCCTTCAAGATCTGGAAGGAATGGATGTTATTATATAAAAAACAGGACAGTTCTGCATCTCTCATTAAATCAATTTTGAATGATTACTACTTAACTACAATTGTTCATCACGAATATCCTAACGAGGAGGCCCTGTGGGATCTCCTTCTAGATGATTGAACATTATAGTTTTTTTTATACACGATGTTATAAGATATAATATATATATATATATGTATATGTATTATGCATAGTTTATTTAGCAAATATAAAGAATAAAACAAACTTATACTCCTGCAAGTTTCTTGTATGATTCCAATTCCCGTTCATTTAAATTAAAATTAAGTTTGTCAATTTCACCACCAAGGAACTCACAATCGCCTCGGGTTAATTGTAGACAATTGAATATTATTGCTGTGCGTTTTTTGACCAAAAGCTTCGACCCAAGTTTGATAGGATATATGGCGTTTCCTAGCTGCGTCATCGATTGTCTTAAAAAGGGTAAATTCTCCAGTTCGAAGGCATATGATAAATTTCCATAGCTATCTTGAAGAACTAATTTAAAGCATTGATTAGAGAAATTTCTTGTAATTGCAGTAGGACCCTCTATGTGTTCATCTTCCCCTTCAACATTAACAGAGGTAATAATCTTGTCCCTCCCCGATGTTTTCTTTTGACGATCGGAAAAGCCATCGTTGGCATTGATAATCTCAGTGATGGTTTCTATATATGATATAGCAGACTTCTTGGTGTCCCTGATCCCCACGATTTGGAATAAAGTGTCTCTTGGCAAAAATGAAGTGGATGAGTCTTTATCATCATCATTAGTATTATGAGAAAAGCCAACTAGAGAACTTCTGATGTTCTGTTCCTGTGCTGTGAAAACGAGTTCCGACCTTCTCGTTATATCCTGTGTTCTGAAATTTTTATACATTCAACATATATAGTTCTAGCTGAATATCAACGAATTCTATCTATTTAAAAAACTAGACTCTGTGTTGCTGTGTGTGTTGTTTTTCCTACTGTCTCTTCAAGTTAACATTTTATCTATTTCTTCTTTCTACACGTCCTTTGCTGACTGACGCGTTTAATTATTCGGATTTAAAAAAAAAAATTCATCTTGCTTAATTATAATATGTATGTATGTATATAGGAAATATAATTTAGAATTTAATTTTAGAATTAATAGAAAATAGAACATAGAACATAGAAAATAGAGGCTGTTACATAGCCGTGTGGTTTGATTGACTAGATTTCAATCTCTGTAGATTGACCTCTGAAAATAAGCTTTCCAAGCCTAGAATGCTTGAATTTGTCGAAAACAGAAGTGAAACTTCTATCATCATTCGTTTGAACCTTTCTCAGCTTAAATAAACAAACGAAAAACATAAGGTTCATCAACACAACTAGCAAGAATGGTGCCCTTGTGTTGACGATGGTACTAAGACCCCCAATCATAGTTAGGAACATCACTCCCAATCCTGAGACAAATGAACTGACACCGGTTATAGCACCCTTGTATTCGAAATACTTATCCTGGGAAGTTATGTTAGTTAGCATTGTAATGGATATCAAAAGGAATCCAATTTGTGTAGAACCAATTAAAATAGAACCAATGAAAATGAATGGGTTACCCTCTGGATCTGGTGAGAAAACATATCCCAAGAATCCTAACGCTGATAAAAAGTTGGAAATTAGCAAGAAGTGAGCATGGTTATTCATCTTATCGATTAAAACACCCATAACAGGAGCCATGATCAATGTCACTAGATTAGTGATACCTGTCAAGATAGAGGTTAAAATATAGGACTCTGGACAACGTGCTTGATCAACAGTGGAGCATTTACCACTTGATAGGAAGTACACATTCACATACACCGGAATAAACACAGACACAGTGATGGTGATACATCTTGCTAATAAACTTGCAAAATATGTTAATAAAATGGCCGGGTTCTGTATAGATAATTGTAAACCCTTTTTAAGAGATTGCCAAAATGATTCACCATGAAAGAGGCCACCATTCGAGGAATAGAATAGATCTTCCTCTGTGACAGAAACATCATCTGCATCGGCACCTCTTATGTCTAAATCATCAAATAATTCATCGATGTCATCTTTAAATATTTTCTTGGTATCATCCTTATACGCAATGAAATAGAGAAGTAGAGATATACATATGGAAATTGATCCCACAGTGTAATAAGTGTTTTTTAATGCTATTCCAGTAGAGGTGTGTTTTCCAAACCACACAGGTAGTCTGAGTAAAAACAAAACAGCAAATATGGCACCTAACCCACTGAAAATACCTAAAAGAGAAACTCTTTTACCAGCACCTTTTTTTCGATTCACATCACTGATTTTATTTAACGTATTCAATTCAACATGTCTATCCAATGGATCATTTAAATCATCATCCTCCTCCTCCTCCACGTCGGAATGATGTTGTTGTTCCAAGTCAGCTAGTCCTTCTGAAGCCTGTTGAAGAGTCTCCGCTAGTGATGACTCTTCATTGAGATTCACCCTTCTGAAATTGAAAAACTCTCTGATTTCAAAGTTTGAATTATTCAATTCAAGGACAAGAATAGTCAAAACACCTAGAATTGATGACAACCCCAGGGAAAAGATTAATCTCCAAACTAGCATCCATGGGTAAACAGAATGCTTGACAAAAGTAGCAAAACCTATTAAACTGATACCTGTAACTAAAAACCCAAAACAGATGATTGGTCTAGTACCAATACGATCAGCAAAGACGCCGACAAAGGGAACGACACATAATGCAAGAGCCTCATCACAAAAGGTTAAAATACCAGCATAAGACCCAACATTCTCCCCTATACCTAATACATCAGTGATAAAGTATGTTTGAGTTGTAGTCAGGAAGACAGCCAAAGAAATAGATGAAAAGCTGGTTATCAAAAATGCCAGAAAGTTAGCAGAAGTGTAATTATCTATTCTTGCAATTGGTTTAGTTTGTGCCATTTATAGTATATATATATGTATTCCAATGATCCAATTTGAACTTCTGATATTCATATATTCAATACTTTGTAGAAAATTGATTAGAAAGTCATCATATATATAAGTAAATTCTCATCATCTATCTAGTATATTTGTTATCCTATTTCTGTCTGCGTATCTCCGGCACGCCACCCAATAAGCCCGGTATGTCCCAAATTATTGGTGGTGATGGGAAAAAAAAAGAATGCGCAAGCCCGGAATCGAACCGGGGGCCCAACGATGGCAACGTTGGATTTTACCACTAAACCACTTGCGCTTTTCTTGAAGAGATTCAATTACTGTTTTTTAAGCAGCCAAAAACACCCCTTTTCCAATTTTTGTATTCCCTATTTCAATTTCTTTATTTCCCCTTTTATTATGCTTATTCACATTGAAATACTACTTCTGGATAATTATATTTTAATAGTTATTGAACCTTTTGTCTACTAACTGGTTATTCTTTTTCTATAATCATTCTCGGTTGTGTGTCCTTTAGTGGAAGACTTTTTGATCTTGCTTCCATGATCCTTAACGTCATTAATATTCTCTAATGATATTTCCTTTTAGATTTTATTTATTACATTTATAACCCCTAGGTACTAACAATCATATCAATATGTAGTCCAGCTATATTTACGAGGGTTAGGTTCAGGTAGTAGAACACTCTTCATTCTCATCACTGCAATCTGATTCAACGAAGTAATATATATATATATATATATATATATGTCTTTGGCTGGGGGGTATTGGCACAGTCTCTGTTGTTGAAATATCATGAAATTGTATATTACGATACATCATTATTCTAATATTGAGTTTTGAATCAATCTAAAAAATCTGGAGTGGATTTTCCAATAGAATTCTGGGACTTATTCTGGTATATGGGAAAGTGAGTGTGTTTGAACAGACTGAAAAGAATGAAAATGGCGAAGTAGATCACACTTCATTATCATAGGAATTTTGTTAGAATACTACACCCATTATAGAATTCAATCACAACGTGCACATCATTGACAGGAACAGAGACATGGCCAATCCATCATTTGGTAGCATGTGAACAGTCTGACTTGAAAAGGTTTATAAAAAAAAAGATCTTCAAGTTCAAACTAAGAACAAAATGCATATTTAAAGCCATTGGATCACTACCATCTGATAGTTAAAACAAGTCCATGAGAATTGATATATAATATAATTTATTATATAATAATGTAATAATAATACACTCGTGGATCAATTTAAAAATGGAGAGAGGGAGAGAGATCTATTATCATATGCTTATGCATGCATACATGCATGATTAGGGGTTGACGGTTGGGAGCGAGAGAGAGAGAGAGAGAGGAAGAGCGCCGCCCGATCGGTATATACACCAGGGGGTGTGTATGTGTACGGGCTCGCTAACCTACCCCTGGAGGGGGAGGGGGAGGGTGAGGGGAGAAAGAAAGACAGACACACCAGGCGAGGCCCAGGAGTAGTCCAGATGGCTGGCTGTGCAAGAAGCCACAGAGACAATTCAAATTTTTTTAATAGCGCGTAGTAAAATTAACCGGTGAACGTGTAGAGAGAGACATTCGTGGGGGAGGGGAGAGGAGGGGAGGGGAGAGAGAGAGAGAGACCAACAAATTTATAAGCGATTTTAATTGCGTGTGTGTGTGTGTGTGTATTAGATGAAAATAATTAAGTTTATTATTATTGGTATTATTTGGGTATTATTTATTATTTGGGTGTTATTGAATAATCTTCAAATCAACAATTCAAATAACACAACCGACAAATCGTAAATACACACTTTTTTTTTGCCATTTTTTGTAATACTGTTTTTATTACCTTTTTTTTTTCCTTTAAGTCTTTTCTCTTTTCTTTCCTCCTTTTCCTTTTCTTTTCTTTTCTTCTTGAGTTTTGTCCTTTTCCCTCAATCACTCAATTGATTAAAGTATAACATTAAACATTATTTTTCACAATGGCCCCACCAGCTTTCACTGATATCGCTAAGCCTTCCAACGACATCTTGGGTAGGGACTTCTACCACTTAACCCCAGTCTCCTTAGACTTGAAGACTGTTGCTCCAAATGGTGTCACCTTCACCACCAAGGGTAAGGCCTCCAATGGTAAGACCTCTGCTTCTTTAGAAGCCAAGTACGCTGACAAGGCCTCTGGTTTGTCTTTAATTCAAGGTTGGAACACTGCCAACTCTTTGGACACCAAGATTGAATTGGTTGATGCTTTGTCCCCAGGTTTAAAGACTGAATTGGTCACCTCTGCCATTCCAGGTGCCACTAGAGCCTTGAAGTTGAACTTGTTCTTCTCCCAATCCTCAATCAATGCTAGAGCCTTTGTCGACTTGTTAAAGGGCCCTGTCTTTAAGGGTGACTTCACCCTTGGTCAAGATGGTTTCACCACTGGTGGTGCTTTATCCTACGACGTTAAGTCAGCCACTTTATCCAACTACTCTGCTGCTATCGGTTACAAGGCCCCATCATACGCAGTCTCTTTAGTTGCCAACTCTAACTTATCCTTGATCTCTGCCGGTTACTTCCACAAGGTTTCCCCACTCATTGAAGTTGGTGCTAGAGGTACTTTTGACTCCAAGTCATCCGGTGCTAACCCAGTCGCCATTGAAGTTGCTACTAAGTACTCCTTAGACTCCTCTGCCTTCTTGAAGGCTAAGTTAACCGACTCTGGTATCTTGGCTTTAGCTTACCAACAACAATTAAGACCTGGTATCAAGTTAGGTTTAGGTGGTGCTTTCGATACCTTAAAGTTGGGTGAATCTGCTCACAAGTTAGGTTTATCCTTATCTTTTGCTGCTTAAATTTGATTTTTCTTCCTCCTCCTCCCCCTACCTTTTTTGTTGTTGTTATTGTTTTATTTCCCTTTTCCATTTCATTCAATTCCACTACATTTCCCCCCTTTTTTTTAAAAATCAAAACTAACTAACGTTTTTCAGCAAAAAAAAAAGAGATAGGAAAACCAAACAACAAAAAAAGATACGAAAGAAGGGGAAAAAAAAAAGAGAAGGCTTAAAACACTCTCTCATTGTTATGACATTTGTTTTATGTATCTCATATTTATATATATATATAAAAGAAGTATAACTTTATATTATTATCATTATAACTATTTGTGTAATTATGAGGTAGTGTATATATATTATATTCTGACAAAGTCTGGAGTTTTATGTGGATCGACTTTTAAAACCGGCTTAAAAGTTTCAATAAACTCTAGATCAACTTCACCCTTTTCTCTGGAGAACTTGCTGTATTCATCAAATGCACCACTCAATGTCCATCCCTGGAGAAACTTTCTGATCAATCCAACCAAGACACCAACTCTGTGTTTCCCCTTATTTGAGTGGATCAAAATAGGGTAGTTATCCTTATTTAATAAGAGATTCAGCACCTTATTCCAAGCCTCATCACTGGGTTCAATCTTCTTCAATTTGAAAAACTCAAATGATATCTTATTGTTTTGGTTTTTAATCCACTTGTAGTACTCATAGTTGTCGATCTTATCACCGATGTATATGATCGTTTTCAATTGTAACATCTCCAAGAATTGATAGTTATTGGGCTGTGGATGGCCTGATCTGTACAATTCGGACTCAATGGTACTGAAATTAATCGGTGGAACAAATCTTGGTTTCACGTCTTTTATTTTCAATGAAGTGTATGTATGTGTGTAGACTGTATGTGATTGGAGTTGCAACTGTTGTAGTTGTTGTTGCTGTTGTTCATATGACAATTGTTCATCAGTAATGGCATTAACCAATGGGTGCTGGAGATGTTGTTGTTGTTCAGTGAGATGTGAGTTTTGCAATTGAGACTGTAACAGCTCAAACTCTGGCTGTTGCTGGTGTTGGTGTTGGTGTTGTTCAAATTGAAGATGGCTTCCCGGCACACCATTAGTACCACCATTATAGTTATTATTACCAATTGATGGATCTCTTCCACTTGCTATGCTCCTTGTACTACAATTTCCAATGGATGGATCTAATTTCATCGATGCAGATATTAGTTCATGAGTCGATGATGATGAAGGGTTGAAATTGAAAGCCAGAGCATCAACTTGAGCAGATGATCTTCGACGGCCCAAACCTAACGGGCTGTTATTAGAGTTGATGGTATTATATTGACTATTTGGAGTGGAATTATTATTATTGATGTTATTGATGTTATCAGAACGCCAACTCTGTGATAATTGTGACAACTGGTGTGATGAGCTCTGTCTTCTACCAGTGGGAGTGCCATTGGACAATCCACTTAGATTGTTACTGGAACTATGATGATGATTGAGCAGAGACAATTGAGTGTCTGATGCTTGAGATCGAAGTTGATGCTTTCTTTCATCAAACTGACGGAGCTGGTCCAATAGTTGATCTCCCTGTGAGAACATTATAAGATATGGTTGATTTAGATGAGATTAATGATTTATATGAAAATACACTATGGTTTTATATGGAATATATACCAATAATAAAAAGTTATTTCATCTATTAATATATAATATATAATATATAATATAATAATATAATAATATACATTTGATACATCTCTTCTACCGGTGCAAGGATGTATACAGGAGAAACCGATAGACGAGTAGACGCGACGGGTCGATTCTTATTATTACGAAGAAGAAAAAGACACACAAACAAATCAAAAAAGAAAAAAAAAAATCATCACCAAAAAAAAAAAGCTGCAATTTGAAAACAATGAAATGTTTTTATACCCCTAAAATAAGAAAAGGGAAAGGGAAAAAAAGGCCATTATTAACACAATTATACATTTTACGTGTATCTCTTCTGTTTTTGTTTTTTTTTTGGTTCTTTTTATTTTTATAATCAATTCATATCATCATATATATCGATTATTTCAATCATAGGAAGATATACATAAATACATCATCTAAATCCTTTTCTACTTATTTTTTGATTTTTTTTTTTCTTTACTTTAATTCTGTTGATCTGGCATTTCTATTACGGTGTAAAAAGACACGCTAACAAAACAGCCAACGAACCAACCATAAGTCAAGAAACTACGACTAAATTCAAAAAAAAAAAACACACACACAACACAACACAATACAATCCATAAGACATAATATCTGAACAAAAAGGTTTAAGTTGCTTAGGTTTTTTTTTTATTAAAACATTTTCTTTTTGAGTTATTAACATTTCTGCGTTATTTTCCTTCCATTCAATTGATCCCATTCCCATTCGGTTATACTGTCAGAATACAATTAGAAGAAATACCCATCTAACCATCATCCAAAACTACAATTTCAAAAAAAAAACCCTTCTATTTTAAATACCATCTACATATAATACCCACATATAGATCATCCCTTCCCTCCATTCCATTAGAGCATTCTTTTTGTGGTTTATTTGATTTCCCTTTCTTTCTTTCTTTCTTAGTATTTTTCATTTTTACACTTCATCATTCTTTTTACATTTTCAGCATCTTTTAAATTTGTTTTCACCTCCTATATACACACACACTCATTTAGGCCAAGCAAATTAAAGAAAACACATAATATCAATTAATATCATTGAAAAAAAAAACAAGACAAAACAACAACAACAACATTTTTACTATTATGATTGCCCCAAATAAATTATTCTTACTTTTATTATCATTATTTATAACATCATCACAGGCATTTGAGTTACCATTTAAACTACCGTTTAACTGGAAGTTACCATGGGAAAGAAATTACTTTAAATCCGGTGAATTGGTTCAATTGTATGTTAACACTATAAATTCAGAGCATACAAACTTGCCATACACATACTACAGTTTACCATTTATCTGTCCTGCAAGCCATAAGGCCAAACCTGTTCATTTGTCATTAGCAGAAGTGTTGAATGGTGATAGAATATGGCAATCTGATTATTACTTGGTCTTTGAAAAGGATGACCCTTGTAGAAGATTATGTGATAGAATCACATCTCCTGCTGCTGTGAAAAGAGTTGACCAATTAATCAGAGATGAGTACATGGTTGAATGGTTAATTGATGGTTTACCGGGTGCTACAACATTCATCAAACCTAAAACAGCTACCGAAAAGGAAAAGAAGTATTACGTTGCAGGTTTCCCATTAGGGTTTGTGCAAGATGATGTCGCTTACTTGCATAACCATGTGATGTTTGTCATTAGATGGCATAAAGAGAATGGAGACAGTAAGAAGAAAACCATTGTCGGTTTCGAAGTGTATCCAAAATCTGTCTCTGATTACCACTGTCCAGGTGCTTCGAAAAACTTTGCTAACTTGGCATTAAACCCAAAAAGCAATGACAGAGCCATCCTTCAATTCACATATTCCGTTTACTGGAGAGAGGAAACTCAAGTTAACTACGCTGATAGATGGAAGATGTACATTAACCCAGAATTGACCCAAGATGACGGTAAAATGCACTGGTTTGCAATCATTAACTCGTTGGTTTTAGTGTCATTGCTATCACTAGTTGTCGCTATTGTGTTTTTAAGAACCTTGAAGACAGATTTCAGTTATTCAATGTTGAATTACTCTGCCTTGCCAACCGATAAAAAGTCTGAAGGTGACATCAGCAGCAGCAGCAGCAGCAGCAAGAAGGCTGAGGGTTGGAGATCAATTGCTAACGATGTGTTCCTTCAACCATGTTTACCAATCTTATTAAGTGCACTTGGTGGTTCTGGTATTCAATTGATCTTTACTATATTTGGTGTGTGTTTGTTACTAACAACAGGTATTTCAGGACCAGATCACAGAATTTTGTCTGCCTCCATTGGATTCTTTGTCGTTGGTGGGTTCTTTGCTGGATTCTCCTCTGTTCAATTCTTTAAGCTTGTCAGTTTCCAACCAAAAAGAAGTTGGAGATCTGTGTCCTTCCTGGCTGGTAGTTTACTAACTGGTTTCATGTTGACTATTATCTTGATTTTCAACGTTGTCATTTGGTTAAAGGATTCATCATTCGCCTTGCCATTCGGCACAGTTATCGTTTTGCTTGCATTATATGTGCTATTGGAAATCCCTATCAGTTTAATAGGTGGTTTCATCTCTAGTAAAATGAATTTGATTACAAGAATAATGAAGAGCAGAGTGCCATCAGTGGAACCACCAATCAGCAAGGCTGCTGCCGCTGCCCGTATTCCAACTCAACCAAGCTACAACAAATTGAGTGTATCCATTGTCTTGTCAGGTGCTTTCCCATTTGGTATCATCTTTGTGGAAATGCTATTCTTATTCAAGTCCCTATGGGTTGAAAAGGTTTCCTATTACTACACATATGGTTTCTTGATATTTACAACCTTTTTGTTGTTTGTCGTCATTTTGGAGATTTCTATCATTACAACATATTTAAGATTAAATGCCGGTGACTTCTACAACTGGCAATGGAAGGCCTTTTTGACAAGTTCAGTGTCCATCTTTGTGTATCTGCTAGGATACACTCTTTACTATTTGTTCTACCATCTTAAATTGATTGATGTTATTTCTGTACTATTATACTTGGTCTACACCAGTTTGTTGAATCTTTTAATTAGTGTTGCTTGTGGTTCTGTGGGTTTGTTGACCTCTACATTGTTCGTTTACACAATTTACTCATCTCTGAAAAAGGATTAGGTGCTCCTATCCTCCTCTCCATTATCAGTTCACTTCAACCCTCAAACTCATACGTCATGTTTCATTATTGGAACTCCCCCCTCCTCTTTTTTTTTTTTTGTATTTCTAACCACTTTTATATAATAATCATCATTCTGTGTATTTGACATGATATTACAAAGTCTCTTTTTTTTGATTTAGTTGCATATATAAACTTTTTTTTTTGTTGTTTGTTTCACCTTTCTATCACCCCCCCTTCTTTTTTTCTTCTTCTACTTACACCAACATGAACATCACTCCTTTTCTTGTTTCATCAATTCATTACTTATCTATCTATAATTACCCTCTTCTTGGTAAGTGGTGCCAGAATTATGTTGCTTCTTCTTCTTTTTTTTTTTTTCCTTTAATCCTAGGTTCTTACCTGCTTACCCATCTTGGTGTCCTGCTATTTTCATTGTTATTCTTATTTTTGTATTGCTTCTTGCTTTATTTTAATACTATTTTTATCTTTTACTTTACAGATTATTTATTGGAACACTTGTGTTTTCATATAATTGTTTTTCTATTAGGGAGACATAAAAAAATCGTAAATAAACTGGGGAAGTCGACTGGGATGCTAAACGCTAGATCTTGGATTTTCTTGAGGTTGTTGTCGATTTACCCTTCTTGTGATCATCAACCATTTGCAGGATTTGTTTAGCACAACCAAATGATGCCTGATACCCGTATCCTCCATGTCCATAGTTATGAATCAGGGCAACGCCGGTCTTCAAGCCAAACTCGTTATCAAATTCTAATCTGATTCCACCTTCACGAGCAGGTCTGAAACCAACTTGTTCTCTCACCACATCAACTTCACCATTGGCATCAAACAACTGTGGAACAAATTTCTTTGCTCTAGCTAGTATTCTGTCTCTCTGTTCTTCACTAACCACGGTTTCATTGTCCTTGCCAACTTCCATACATCCTCCCACGACACATCCACCTTCTTTTCTAGGCATGATGTATAGTATTTCATCCGGATGGTCCTTGTCGTAGTCCTCCACAACGTACAATTGGTCCAAGTTGTTTTCCACTAGCAAAGTCACACCTCTCACTGTGTACAGTTTTGCTGCTTCTGAAGGTGAAACCAAATCTCTAGCAAGCAAACCAGTACAATTGATCACAAAGTCCGGTTTGGTTCCACTATGATGCAGATCAAATACTTGAGTTAAATCGGTCACCGTTTTTCTTTTAATTGTGAATCTTTTCGTTCTGGAACATTCATTCCATAGATATGATAGATAATAAGTAGTGGAGACGACAACACCATCGAAAGAGTAACCATATGCATACTTAGAGTTAATGGGAAGCAATCTAGTGAATTTCATTTCTGGGACTCTAGAGAACCAGGGGTAATCCACAACGTAGCCGTCTTTTCTGAATTTCTCCTTGGTGATAAACACATTGTTGACTCTATCCACTATTCCTGATTCTGGAACTTTAGCCAACTCTTTAAACTTATGGTATGCCACTAAATCTATATCCTGTTGCCAAGTCTCTTCATGAGTGGCAAAGGATTCCCAATTTGCACCTGCAAACGGAGATGTGTAATTCGAATTGAATTGGAAATCTGTTGGGATTTGCTTTGCAATCAATGTCACTTCATTTGAATCATCGGCATTTAATAACTCTAACGCAGTGGTCAACCCGGACACACCAGCACCAATGACAATGAACTTTGACATTTAGAATTGATCAATTGGTGAAGTATTACTATTATTATTATTAATAGACTGAATTGAGCTTAAAATTAGTTATTATATTCTCTAAATAAAAGGGGGGGGGGAATCGAAATTGGCAACAAAAAAAAAGAAAGAAGAAGTATGTTCAAAATATTATTAAGAAAGTAAAATTCGTACGATTCTTTTTTTAGCGCAGCGGACAACGTCCACGGAGTCACGTGATATGGCGGTAATTCAGGTTAAAAGACTTGCGTTTTTTTTACAATTTGGCCTTCAAATTGAAGAAATCATTAGCAATGTTAAGAACCATTGCAGCAGAACCCCAACTTGCTTGGTAACCAGCACCAGCATGACCGTAATTGTGAATCAAGGCAACACCATTTTGGTAGGTCCATTTTTCATCAAGTTCAATACGAGCACCACCGTAACGACCTGGTCTGAAACCAACTTGTTCTCTAACGATATCCAATTCACCGTCTTCGTTTAATAATCTTGGGAAGTACTTCTTAACGTTATTGATCAATCTTAGCTTTTGTTCAGGTGAGATGGTCTTTGCATCATCGTTACCGATTTCAAAACAACCTCCGACAACAGTACCACCTTCCTTTCTTGGCATTAGATAGATGGAATCAGTTGGGAAATCAGGGTTGTAATGTCTCAATGAGTATTTAGCATCCAAGGTCGTTGAAACTAATAAAGTGACACCTCTGATACCGTGCATCTTCTTAGCCTCTTCAGGTTCGACTAAATCCTTAGCCAATAAACCAGTGGCATTGACGATGATATCAGCCTTACCGTTGTGGTGAAGATTGATCACATCCTTCAAGTCCTTGACACTATGTCTCAAGATCTTAAATTTACCTGTTTGTAAGTTTTGGTTCAATAACCAGGTCAAATAAAGTGTGGTGGAGATGACGACACCATCGTAAGAGAAACCATATTGTATTCCCAAACCTTGTGGAACATCTTTCTTGGTTAGTTTCCAACTTTTAAGACCAGGGGCGTTTAAAAACCATGGGTATTTCTCAACGGAACCTTCACGCTTAAACACAACTTCAGAGGTGTAAACGGTGTTGATGGTATCATTGACACCAGAGTCTAAAACCTTGGCTAATTTCTTGAACTTGTAGTAACCTGGTAAATCACGTCTTTGCACTGCATATTCATCGTCAGTGGCGAATGAACTCCAATTGGCACCAGCAAATGGTGAAGTGTAGTTGGTCTTGAATTGGAAATCAGTTGGTATTTGTTGGGATAATAAAGTGACTTCATGTCCGGCTTGTAAAAACTCGTATGCGGAGGTTAAACCAACGACACCGGCACCGATGACAATAACATTAGGCATTTTGTTGTTGTTATGGAAGAATATATATATTATTCCTTTAAAACTATCAATTGATAATAATGATAATATACCAATATGTAACTGAACTATATATTTACTATAAGAAGAAGAAGGAGAAAAAAAAAATAAAGAGAAAGAGATATTGGAAAATATAAATATAAATATGAATAAAAAAATGCTTGAAGATCGGAAATCTTGCCACAATTTCCCGCAATTTTACCGCACAACTGGGGTAACCTTATCTACCTTAAAACGTTTCATATGAATCGGGGGATTCATGCTTTTCGATAAGCGGTAAAGCTCCTTCCTTCTACATACATGTGAAACTAATAAAGAATGAGCCCATTTTTTTGTTTCTTTTTTTTTTCTTGCAAAGATCAGATCTATCAAATAGAGCCAAGTTAAGGTTTTAAGTTGAAAAATTGAAATTGTAATTGGTATAACAAAAAAAAAAATAGAATGAAAAATGTTGGATAAAAAGGTCTCAAAAAAACAGAAAAAAAAAGGATCAAATGAAATAAAGACCAGCTATATGAATATGAATTAAATAAGACAATGAAAAGAGAAAGGAAACAAACCCAATACTGAAGAAAAAAAAGAAAAAAAAAAGCAGAGAATGAAAAGAATAGAAATACATAGAGAGTGTGTGTGTGAGAGACAATTTTAAGCAAATTTTAACACTAAAGTGTTAATGTTTAGTTAGACAGACAGGTATTCAGTCAGAGAATGAATCATCATCATCATCATAATCTAGCAGCATTGTCTTTCTTCTTTGCAGCTTCTTTCTCAGCTTTCTCTTCAGCTTCAAGTTTAGCCTTCTTTTCAGCTTCTTCCTTTGCTTTCTTCTCTGCTTCTTCCTTAGCCTTCTTTTCAGCTTCTTCCTTTGCTTTCTTTTCTTCCTCTTCCTTGGCCTTCTTTGCAGCTTCTTCCTCTTCCTTCTTCTTTTTCTCCTCCTCTTCCTTCTTCTTTTTCTCCTCCTCTTCCTTCTTCTTTCTTTCTTCCTCCTCCTTCTTCTTTCTTTCTTCAGCATCTAATTTCTCTCTGACAATTTTCACCTTGGTGATTTCTTCATCAGACATTGGAATGTTGTTACCATACTTCACCTCTTCAGCAAGTTCAACTTCATTGGAATCATGGTTGAAGCCCTCCTTGTAGAACTCCTTAACCTTGTCCATGTTGTTTCCAAAATATAGTGATTCATCTGGGTTTTCAGAGGTTAACAATTGGTTGACAAAGTTCTTAACTTGAGGCAAGTTGTTCTTTAGTTTTTCGTGTGTGGTGTTAACGGTCTCCTTTGGCAATAAAGGTAGTAAAATAAAAGGAGACACTAGCAGAGCTAGAATAACAATCTTGTAATATCTAGCCATTGTTATATGTATGTATGTGAATTGTCTCTGTAGATTTATGGTAGTTTAGTGTAGTGTAGTGTAGTGTTGTTGTTTGATATACAGAGAGTGGTATATTACTTACTGTATCAAAAAGAAAAAGAAAAAGGTGATGACGTTTTATATATATATATATAGTTTTAGAGAGAATAGTCGCTATTGCTATTATATACGCAGTGGATTATTGTTTTGGTTGATATATATTATTGATGGATGATTATTCTCAAAAGAAAGAGTGTATATATAGAAGAGAAGAAAAGAGAAGAAAAGA
>PPHW02000043.1:32290-60995 GCA_003705225.2 Ambrosiozyma vanderkliftii
AAAAAAAAAAAAAAAAAAAATTATTTTTATTTCCACAGGGACCGAGCACCGCACCAGCGTGTTCTCCTGGCCTGGTGGTACCAAGTTTTTTATATCATATATATCATATACATATATACATATTTCCAGTAGCTGTTGTTGTTTTGAGAGATATAGTCGATATATGGATATTTGGATATTTGATTGACAGAAGAAAAGAAAAAGCAAAGGTAAAAAGATCGGGAAACGTCGAAAAGTCGGGATGGAAACCATGTATGTAAGTAAGTGTATTCGAATAAAAAGAAGGGAGGGTATAACTTAACTAGGCGAAGTGTTAAGAGAGAGATAATCGATCGATCGGTCACGTAAGAGTAATGGTTTTGATTTTATAATCAAAAGACTCTTTATATAAAAGCAAGAAAAGAAAAGGGGGGGAAGGGAAAAAAAAAGCAAATTAGCAGTAAAGGAAGGAAGGAAGGAAGGAAGAAAAAAGGGCCAAAAGGCGCAATATATATATCAAACTTGTTCCTTTAAACTCTGAATAAAAAGGCAGAGATGGTGAACAAATGAAATGGATTGACCAAAAAGGAAAATAGAAATGAAAAATGAAAAAAAAAAAGCAAGGTTAAAAGAAAACACAAATCCAACCATATGTAAATTACATACCAATATGTAAAACAAACAAACAAACAAAAAAAAACAGAGAGAAGACCCGTATAATAATAAAAACTAAATGAAAATGAAAAATGAAAAATGAAAAACCCAAATGAATAATAAACATATAAATGAAGTAAAAAAACGACCTGTTTAATTGATAGTAGAAAAAAAAAATAACAAGGTGTAAAACCAACTAACTACTAACTAGCTGGTTTGATGTATGCTCTGTTCAAATTGAAGATTTCACGACACAGAATACACCAGTCAACTTCCCTTAAGAATCCCTTTGAATTGCCAACGATTCCCGCTGGTAACGACCCCATGTCTATAGAGTTCTTAGGACTAACCTTTCCAACATCTTCATTAGGATAACTCTGGTTGTTCTTCATAATCTGGGCCGCTATAGAATTACCCCCATTGACATTCGAAAAGGAAATATTCTTAAACTTTGTGCATGTTGGAGGAGGGTTGATTGTATTGATACTGCTTGCATTGGGAACAGAGGTGCTTTGTGTGGATTCCGTGTCTGATGAATCAGAATTGATGAAAACATCATCAATCTCTTGTTCCTCGTCATCTTCTTCAACGACATCACCATTACCACCAGAAGCTCCACCACCACCACCAACACAATTGCAATTACCACCACCAGTCATCGTTCTCTGGAAAGATTTGAACTTTTGATTCCCAATACCGTTATATGAATCTCTGAAACTTGAAGTGGAACCTACACTGGTAGACACAGATGACCGTTGGCTTGCATTGGAGAAAACATTGGAATTGTTACTTGCAGTAGATTGTGATGAACTCATACTGTAATTCCGTAATGCACTGCTGCCACCATTGGATGATGAAAATGACAGTCTATTATTAATAGCTCCTTGAATAGCCTGTTTCGATTTCACAAATGACTCTTCCCATTTGAACAACTCATACATTAATTTCAAGTTAGGTTGAATAATGACATTCAATCTACGAACCCTGACAAATAAATACGCTCTTGGTAGCGTAATGTTCAGTCTTTTCATAACCTCAGCTATGCAAACAGTGGCAGATCTTGACACTCCAACTTGACAATGAACCAAAACCTTTCCCCCAGCTGCATAACATCTGTCAATAAACTGTAATGCATCATTGATCGTCGTGGTCAAAGTACCAACACCATCATCGTTGATGTTACTGATTCTCATAATCTCACGGATTTCACACTTGTCACCCTTGTATATTCTTTGGTTTTCTTCAATGTTCAGCACTTCACACCCGGATTCCGTTTTATTGTACGACAGTCTTAACTCACCAACCCATGGGATGCTTTCACCGACACTGACAATGTAGTTGATTCCTAATGCCTTCATCAATGGTAATGAGCATGCATGGTTCAAGGAACCCAAGTATAAATGAGGTAGGATTCTAGATGGGAGTGAGCCTTGAACTTCTCTACAGCAGTCAGTGGCATCATGCTTCCCGGTATCGATATCTTCAAGAGGGTCTTGTAAATCTTCTTGACTGACACTGTTACCACCTCTCAATTGAACAATATGATGTCCCGTTGGTGTGATAAATGATTCACCATTGGTGATTGGATTGGTGTTAGGATTGGTAATTGAATTGGCAAGGTGTAATGATCTCAAATTCTTCTTAGGGGTTAACAACAGCGTCTTAACATATAGTGTGTTATCTTCGATTTCAAATTTATCGGATTGCATATCTGAGTTAACAGGTGAGAAATGGTTCAGAACTGGTTCTAGTTGCTTCAACAGGCTATAATCCGATTTAAAAATGAAAAATGGTCTACCGTACTCAACATGCAGTTTGATGATGGCTTCATCCAAGCTCAATTTTTCATTGTACATAATAAAGCACAGACCCAACAATGCAGTCTCGGTGTATCCATCAGAGCAGTAAAATAAACCAGTACGCTCTTTAGAACATTTGTAAGCACACAATTTACAAACATTCACAATTGATAGAATATCCTCCTCTGTTAAATCAGAAATACAAACAGATCCAGAAGGTGGGAACTCAAGATATATTTGACTCAGTTCATCGGATGCATCGAATAAAGCAGCCAGTTCAGTCAGAGATGGAAATCGCACACCCTCGATACAATGAATGAAAATGTTCCAATTTGATTTTGGGAATGTGATTAACCTTGAATCTAATTCCCTTGGACTCTTGTTTGCAAAATCACCCTTAACTAGGGTCACTATACTATTTTCAGGATCACAATGTAAAGGAGGATTAAATGATTCCAATGTGTAATCTTTTGCGGGGGTGTATTGATCGTTGTTATTATTTAACTGTATTTGTAGACATTCAAAATCAGTGGTGTTACCAAACCAAACATTTGAAGAGATAGGGGTTGCCGATGACATTTTAGAAATTTCCAACTTTTCTCTATACAAATAATTGCAATCCCAATTATTGAAAACATTCAAATCATATTCAGAACAAAGGTCTCCTGAGCATTTAACAGAGGATTCTGGATTGAGAATTGGAATCGACAACAGATTAAACTTTGAAAACAAATCAACTTGTGGATCTTCAACTATGAAGGTATTGTATAGTTTTTCATTCTTGTTAATTGATGTGTAGCGTGGCGTTAATTTATTATTAGTCAATGGGCAAATTTCAGGGTGTTGGAGTTTATACTGTAATTGAGCAATGTGAATTAGTCTAGCTAATGAGACACACTTACAACGTTTGCCAATTAATTCAGATTCATTTTCGAGATTCATACATTCATGGTGATCATCGTTAAAGCAATAAACAAATATATCGGATATATTACTCAACTTTGATACCTGAATGTGAAAGTTTCTAAGAGAAACCCCAAACTGTGGGTCCATGTCTTTGAATATTGGCAAAACTTTACAAATGAAGCAGTCTCTTAATATTGATTCTAAGGAGTATCTTTCTAAAATGTATGGATCTAATGAATTTGACACGTATAGGCTGAGGTTGCGAACGCCATTTGTTGAGATTAAAATATCATCAGAGGAAACTGTACCCTTGATTAATCCAACAGTTTCTGTAATTATGTTTTCATATGAGGATGACACATCACCATTTGTATTACTGGATCTAACAACCATTAGGTTTCTAACATTTGAAGGGATTTCAATTGATAAAGGGCTCTCTTCATCACCGTCCAGCAGTGATTGATCTTGTTGCGGGCCAATGCCGAATGTCAGATTTGACAGGAATCTAATCTGGGCGATATTATGTTTGTGCACACCATGCAGCCAGGGAAACATTGTTTCAACATCTGGCAATTCAGAGGTATAATGATTTGTTAAAAAGTGGCAAGTCTCCTCTGATGAGATCAATTTACAATTGCTCAGACATTTAGGGGATTTGTGCAGGCGAAAGTATAGACATGTGGGATCAAACGGAGATAAAACTTCCATTGAGCTAGTTGGAAATTTAGGAGATCCATTATTACCCATCGGTATTGTTGTTGTTGTCGATGATGAAGACGATGATGACGATGATGATGAAGTGGCTGACTGTGTATTTGTGCTTGTTGTTGGCAGTGAGGAAAAGTTAAATCGACTATTTCCATTTGAAGTATTAGCTCTTGCAATTCTCAGCAGTTTATCGGTGTTGTTGTTATTCGTAGTAGTTGCAGGAGGAGGAGGAGGAGCTGTGGTGTTGTTATTATTGTTGCTGTTGGTATCCTTTGAAAAGACATTTCCAAAACTCAGTAATCTAGTTCTAACTTTTTCTCTATCTTCTAAAGATGAACTGTTGGCTCTTTTGGAACTAGTTCTTGTGAATGGATGTTGTTGTGGTTGTGGTTGTGGTTGTTGCGATAGTGGTTGTTGCGATAGTGGTTGTTGCGATAGTGGTTGTTGCGATAGTGGTTGTTGCGATGGTGGCTGTTGAGATTGTTGTTGTTGTTGTTGTTGTTGTTGTTGTTTAGTTTCCAACATAGCACTCTTTTCCTTGTCAAACTTGGGGGTAGTTGAACGGGTAGGAGAATCTTCCAACACACTTCCAATAAGATGGTGATCTTCAATTATAGGCGAGCTTTCAATTTCTGGGGTAGAAGCTGATGAGGATGAATTAGCAGAGATTGAATCTGGAGAAGTGATCTGTATATTAGCGGATATCGTTGATGTCGTTGTAGTTGTCGTTGTCGTTGGCGAAGTTTGATCTGACTCTAAGCCTTCCACTACTATATTCATGGTATTACAAAGAGCAGGTTTTGGATGGGATGATAAAAGGCGAGGATGAAAGGAAAGGGATAGATATATATGTGTGTGTGTGTATGTTTGTGAATGTGTGTAGGTATGTATATATATATATATATATATATATAAGCGTTATATGGGTATTGATAGGTAGTAAGAATAGGATATAAAAAAAGGGGGGGAAGAGAAGGACAACAGCAAAAAGTGTTTTATGTAGTAAATGTATTATATAATAAGAGCAATAGAAATGGGTTTAAAATATCGATTTCAATCAAAAGGAAAAAAAAAAAAAGATTAGCTGGTAAAAGAGACAGGCAGAGAGAGAGCTTTATCTTGAGTTGTCCCTGTCTGTGCTTGCCTTGCGAGCCGAAGCGAAACAGGCGCTTTAAACGTGCAAGTCGTGTGATAATTAAAATGTTGTGCTGGCGCTCTGGGCGCTGTGAGTAGCGAGCGTCTCCACACAAATTTCTCGCCTCTCTCTCTCTCTCTCTCTCTCTCTCTAGTGATTTTTTTTACCGGGCCTTATCTCAGATAAGTAGTTATTTTAATTTGTATTTATTATTATTATTGTATTATTATTATTATTATTATTAATTTATTATGTATAGATCGACAGATAACGGATCTTAGAGATAGATATATACTACTATATCTAATATAGTAGTTGTGGATCCCATATATTATTATCATTATTATAATTATTATTGATCTTTAAAAAGTTTAAAAAATTACACCAATATAGATATAGATATATACAGACATGTGTAGATATGTAGAATTAGAAATGGGGTTAACGGGGCAGAAAAGAGAAGTGTGATAAGAACTAAGGACTAAGAAGTAAAAAAGGGAAAGGGAAAGGAAAAGACTATGGTGATGGGATTTGAAGGGTCTGGTTGATCTATCTATCTATCTATCTATTAGTCTATCGGTCTATTGTTTGTACTTGTCAATCAAAGAAATAAAGTACTTCAAAAATTGCTTATCAGAAGATTTAATCAACTGTTCAACGAACTCCCTACTCAATTCCAATGGAAAACCTAGGTTATTAACCAATAGATTCGATATAGCGCCACATGTCATTTCATTAAATTTCAATCCATCCTTTTCATTCTCTCCATTATTATTATTATTATTATTATTACTGTGATTATTGTTATTGTTGTTATCATTATTGTTACTGTTGTTGTTGTTGTTGTTGTTGTTATTATTCGAACCCTTTTGCTTCATCACACCATTATTAAAATCTGGTAACTCATATCCAATAAATGCAATAGACTTCAATAATCTTGAAATCTCTAATAATACATTGTTTCTGAATTGAGCATCCTTCAACAACCGAACATCAGCCTTGAATGTCAATTCCAAAGACATCAAAATACAATTGTTCACCAACAATTGTTCAACTTGATCAAAGACATTGTTGTCATTCTTGAAAATATCCTGAGAATCGGTAACCTTACCAGTGCCTAACCCTTGAATCAATGTGTTCAATTCACCAATGGACACCTTCACTAAACTTAAATCAGTGTTGGAGTTTTGATAAGAGTAAATGTATCCATATAGCAAATTGATCAAAGACGTCAATGTAGCCCTGTTCTCACTGGTCAACCATAACGAATTCAAATGATCATTGGAAATAGCCATCAAAAGAGAAATAAATGCTCTTTGAACGTCTAAAATCTCTCTCTTTGTGAAATCATCAGTGGCATTATTAGTTTCAATTTCAACCCTACTCAGTATTTTGTCACTCAATGGAGCAATCAATGAATTCAACATAGAGTAAATACTCTCTGATGAATTGCAACCATGAAGAATTTGTGAGGTAAAGTTCAAAAAGTTAACTAGTTCAGGTAGCTTCAATTTATCGAAATGAATCATAATTGTAGAGATATACTTGGATAAAATATCCCTAGTGATATCTTGGCTTTGTAACTTGCCCAAGAGGATAAACAATCTGACAATACAAAATGCAGAGGACTCTCTGACAATGTTGAAATCAATGAAATTCTCTAACGTGATTAAAATAACTTGGGAAACTTGTTGTAATAATGAAACAAACTTATCATCAAATTCATTAACTGGCAAACTCTCAAATCCTTTCAATATGGTACCAATTGAATTCATGGAATGATGGACTTGAATAACTGTGCTTAAACTTAAATTAGATAAACTATTAATACATTTCTCAAGGTTCGAAAATAGGGGTTGTAAAACAGATTCAAACATTTCAATCTTTTCTTGAGGCTTCTTAATTAGTGTAATCAATATACCAATGGATTCAAACAAATACAATTGATTGTCAAGATTTGAATCATTTTCAATGGTTGTCAAATCAATGTTGTTTGTTAGTTGTTGCTGTTTAATGTTAATATTCTCAAAGTTGAAAACTAACAAGGGTAATAAACTGCTGATAAGTTCCTTGATAATGAAATCATCAATATTAGGCTTAGTTAGTTTAATAAATCTATAGAATAGATACCATGATCTGTATTTAACTTTTTCGTTATCACTAAACACACCAAAATTGGAAACAAAAATCTTTAAAACCTTCAACAGGATTTCATTCTTGTCCACATTCTCAACCTGGATGTTGTTATTGTTGAAAAATGTGTAGTGTTTTAAAACTAATTCGAAGAATAGCAATTGAATCAATGGATGACTTATCAAAATAGATGTAGAGTTATCAATGACTTTACACAACATCTCATTGAACACAAAATAAGGTCTGGAGTTATTAACCATGGTCTTTGGCAAGTTCATAACATTGTTTCTTAAAACTTCACTGTAATGGGTTAATTGATACAATCCGAGTTCAACATTTCTCCAATCGTGGTTAGAGCCATTGGAGTCCAATGATTGGAATAATGATTCATTAATACAATTAATCATAACTTCTAATGCAAGTGTTTCGTTCAAAATCATTATAGAATCTTGGAATGCAGATAATCTATTTCTCACTTCATTAAATTGTTCAATGGTTTCATCGTCATCACCATCGTCATCTTCATCAAATTTCATCTTCATTATGATTTTCTTCAACAATGTAGTCAACACTTCATCATTGTTCAGGGCAGAAAAATCAATATCATCATTGGTGATATTTTTCTTTAAAAATAATAGTAAATCACCAATGAAGGGGAACACCTCCAATGAAATGTCATCGTAATCATTTTCTAAAAAGTCAAAGATCAAAGGTAATAATTCCAAAAGCTTAGAAGTTGTCATATTCTTAAATTCTATATTATTTAGATCGGCATTTGAGCTGGAGTCCAACACTAAAACAAGTTCAGAACCTAATTTGTCAACCAATTTTGCAAATGAAACAGAAACGTCAAAGTTTAAATCCTTGGATTTAATACCCATTTGATTGAAAACATATCCCAAGTTCAAGAAATTGATCAGTTCTAACTTTTTAACAGGTGGCATTTTCTTATGTAAGATTTCGTTAAATGTGTTTGCTGTGTTGATTCTTTGTTGAGTGTCCTGGGAAGATCCTAAAAATTGATATAGGATGGTCAAGTATTCCTGATCCAAGATCAAGTTGATTTCAATCCATGAGACGTAAGAACCAATACATTGAATAGTTGATGAAATGATTTCTGCTGACAATTTTGTTGGAGTGGTTGTAAAATGTTGAAGGGCTTCCTTCCAACTTGTAGTCATTGAAACCATGTCATTTTCTCTGATGGCATCCTTTAACAGATTATCTCTATCAGATCTTTCTCTGTCTCTTAAAATCATTTGATCACCAATTTCTTGATGGATCACAATTAATGTTCTCATGTAGTAATCGGTGGCTAAATCGTTAAACGATCCAGAAGGTTTCGCCAATAAAAGCATGTCCTTGATTAAAGTTGCATAACAGGAAAGTGTGGAATGGATGAAAAGCATGGCAAATGATTTTGAGAGAGCATTTCTCAAATAAACAGGTTCAACTTGATCTTTGGATATTAGTTCTTTCAAGTAGTTGAAGAGGTAATCTTTCAAAGTGACCTTTTGTTCATTGGTTAACGAAGGGATCTTATGATCTAAAACCTGGAAAATGAAAAACTTAACGTTTGGAGAGATGGAGTTATTTGAAGTTAATAAAGTGATACAATGTTGCCAGCCATCGTCGGAGGTTTTCACCTGAGTAATGAATTGAAAGGCTTGCTCCTTCAAGTTTTGATCATTAGTAGCACTTGACGCTATTTCCACAGCTTGTTGAATTTGTGATTCCATTACTGACACACAGTTTTTATTAGGTATATATGTATAGGTAGATATATATGTATATGGTAATTATTATTGTTACAAATGAGGGTTATGAGAAAGAAAGATACCTTTTTTTTCTTTGATATATATGCTATGATGTGATGTGATGCTTATAAGGATGAAAAGAAAAGAAAAATGGATCTATTAGGTATGATAATTAGATGAAGTAAAGGGATTTTAATTTTGTGTTGGTGATGATATATTTTTCAAGGCTAGACTAGTAGTACTTTAAACCTTTTTTTTTTCAAATATGTTGTAATGTGAGTCTGTCTTAAGAAGAGATTGTAATATCTATAAGCAGAGTATATAGTTAGTAAATATTAGGGTGATATATATACGACTAGATGAGTCAATCAGTCAATCAGTTAGTCACAAGAGGGTAATCTAGTATTTAGGCAAAAAATTAGATGTGATGTGGTTTTTTTGTGTGTGTGTTGATTTGGAAAAAAAAAAAAAAATTTTTGTGTGGTGGAGTGTGAGGGACCTGAGGGTGAAATGGTTTGTTTTCCTTTCGGAGAAGTTTGGTCGTGCGCGGGTGAGAAGCCTAGGAGGGGGAGGGGGGGGATTGATTAAAAATAGGGCAGTTTTAAATAGAATAAGTGAGAAGTATTAGTAGTGATAATGGTGAATGTGAAGGTGGAATTTATGGTGGTATTGGTGGTGATGTTGATGGTTTAACAGTTGAACCTTTTCCTCTGATGATAATTGATTGCTTCTTTTTTTTGGCTTAAATACATCCATTGCTTCAAGCTTTCTTAAAATCCCTCTGTATATATATGTATGTATCTAAGTATCTAGTCACTAACAAGCAGTAACATTCACCGAATTCACCCAAATGTAGTTTTTAATTTAGTCTCTTCCACTTATGTTCCTTTCCCCTATTTTTCCTTGAATAAAAATTTACCTTCAAGCCAACAACAAACCTTCATGTTAAAAGAAAATTTTCAAAAACTTTAAAACAAAAACTTTTTTAACCCATTTTTTCTCTCCAAAATAACATGTTTACGATATTTTAAACAATTTCACTAACTAAATTATTGACAGATACATATAAAACTATGTTAAAAAACCCACATTTCCCCTTGTAATACAGAAATAAATTCCAAAATTGATGAAAAACCCAAAAAATTGAAGAATAAAATGCTAAATATGAAAACTCAAGATTTTATCCGAAAATTTCCCTCATAGCGTAATGGTTATCGCGTTCGGCTACGAACCGAAAGGCTCCAGGTTCGAGTCCTGGTGGGGGAGTTTCCTTTTTTTTGTTCTTTTTTAATTTCAGATATGTATATATATTCATTATTATTTTGTTTATTACTTCAGGATAATTATTAAACATATATAATATATTAAACTATATAACATGATAAGTATATAAAAGGGAGGAAAAATAAAATCTGTGTGATCTCTGATTCTATTAAATTTGAAAAAGAAAAGAGGGAGTGCCTCTTTTTCAATTAAATCAATCATCCTTCTTTCCAGCTTCAGTTAGATCATCTAATTCGATTTCTTCTTCTGCATGAACTGTTGCTTTCACCTGTGCTTTAGATGCAGAAACCTTTCCATTTCTTTCGTTTTCGTCTAATAAAAGTTCTCTCAGCCTTTCTTTAACAACTGTCTTGGTTTGATCAAACATAGCGTTGGCCACACTTAACATTGGTCCCAACATTTGCATGTTATAAGCAAAGTAAACACCAGTGATCAACAATATACTCAGAACAAACAATAAAGGATTTCTTAATACAGTCATGAATTCATTCCATCCTAGAACAATGATAATAAAGTAGATGTAAAGCGGAATCTGTGTGCTACTGAGAACAACTGATCTTTTCGCTTCAACGTAAAGGGCATCTGTTTCCTTCTTCAATCTTTTAGAAACATTATTTTGTTGTTTATTTGTTAACAAATGAGAAAAATTATGATTGGTGGCAGTCCCGTCTTCCTCAAAGTCATCATAATCATCCTCATGTGCAATATCAATATCTGGAATAATTTCCTCGCCAGTTTTGGACAAAACTGCATTAGCAAAGACAGGTAATAACGCAAATGTTTCCAACTTGGCCTTATTATATTGAACATCAACATCGGCTGCATTTTTCCACACCTTTGGTAATCCATCTTGATCATATTTGAACGAATCTTCAAATGTATTTCTCAACACTCTTGCAACCGTGTCTTCCGTGACAAAGTCATGAATGATGTCTCTGAATTTTAACCAGAATGTTTTTTCAAGTTCTAGTGAGGTTTCTTGATTAACCTTTTCACTCAATCCAATTTTGAAATCATACTTGCCATTACCTAATATATATGGTTGTAAAGAAGCCTTCTTCTTTACATAGAAATCATCTAAGATGATATCCCAAGAATCTTTTGCTGGTGAACTCAAAACATCAAATGCATCCTCTTTGAATGAAGTCTGGAATTTTTTGGTGATTCTAGCCACAAGGTTTGATTTTTCCTTTAATTTCAGCTGTAAGGAAGTTTCTTCGATAGATTCCTTGAGCTTATGTAAAGCATCGTTATAACTAAATGCATCTGCAAAATGGAAAATTGTAGCTTCTGTAATAAAATCCCTTTGAACCTGTTGAGAGGAATTGTGCAATAGATCTGGGTATGGCAATTTAGATCTTTCCTTTTTAGCTTTAGTTATACTATCAGTGAATGATTTGATCGCTTGCTTACTTAACGTCTCTAACCTTTGAGTATGAATTTCTTGTAATTTAGTATCAATCTTGTGCTGTAACGAGGACTTTCTTTCCAAGTACACTGAGCTGATATAACGCGCTGCTTGTTCGTCATAATTTCCCAGGGCTTCATTTCTGATTTGTTGTAGAATCTTTGAAAGTTTAGTGGAATCCTCAATGGTTGAATAATCGGTCTTTGCAAACTCCTTTTCAAATTCAATGTAAATTTGTTCTGCAATTTCATCACATCTGAATCTAGCCACAAGTGTTTGTTGGGTTGGTAAATCCAAGTCTTTATTAAGCTCAATCTGCTCCCAGATTTGCTGGGAGTACAAAGTCCAAGCATCAATTGGAATTCCTCTGTGATACTTTGGATTCAATAGTTCAGTTTCTTCAGAAAACTTGTCACCCAATGCTTTGATATCATTTTCAAAATTTTCCGACTGAAAGTGCTTATGGGAGATAGATTCAAACTTCAAGTCAAAGAAATCAGTCAATTGCAATTCTTCACACCCTTCAGGCTTATTTAAATCATCCCAAACTTTCTTCAAATCAGTGGTTAAACTAGTACTTAAATTTGAAAGAGGAGTGACACCAGTGAAATCTCTAACAACAAATAGTAAAAGACATTTTTGTATGTTACTGTGGAATAGTGATAGATTGACTTCGAACACAGTTTTCAACAATTCCATGTTGGCACCTTGATACAAACCAACCTGATGTTCCCAAATATTAATGATTAACACTTCTGATGTAGCCAAGGCGAACAACGCAGATTTTCTTTCAAAGTCTTTATCCTCTGCCTTTTCTCTACCATCAACACCTTCCACGTCTAAAACATAGATGTTGTGTTTATTTGAATGCCCAGTTTCTGATTCAAGAGATGCGATTTTATTGGCATGTGACAACCAGATACCTCTTGTAGTCTGTTGTCTTTTAGCTTCATCCATCACATCAAATTTGGTATCAAATAATTTGTTCAATAATGTAGATTTACCTGTTGATTGTGAACCAAACACTGAGACAATATGATAGTTCAATCCCTTGTCATCTGACGAATCATAGAACTTTTGCATGTACGACAAAAGACGTGGATTGAACTCTTTATTTTCATCGATCAATTGCAACGATGGCACTATATCGAATTCAGTCATTTTCAATACGCTAATGTTTAACTTTGATCTATATCTTCTTTAGTTTAATTCAGTCTAGCTATAAAGTAGCATTTAGAGTAGATCAGATCAGATCAGATCAAAGAAGAAAGGTTTCCCAGTTAACTAAAGGACAACGATCTATCCGAAATTTCATAGAGTAAATGAAAACGATCAAAAAAATATGTGCGGCGCACGTCTTCGACTCGCATTTTTGATCTCTGATATCTGGTGAATTTGTACCCTTCTTTTGTGTTTTTACCAACTTCACTAGCTTTACTTCATTTATTAAGTTAACTTATAACCCTCTTCATCCCACAAGTTACTTCAAATCAGTGTCATTATTCAGTATCTGGTATTCTACTTTCATTTCGCTTTGAGCCACATATCCGCCTAAGTGTCAATTATGATCGACAAGCTTCCCAAGGAGATTCTTGATAAAATCTTTTCTCTTCTTCAACCAGAAGACCTAATTTCGTTCCTTCTAACTTGCAAATCAATTTATGAAACAGTCTATCCAACATTATTTCGTATTAAACCCATGGTGATGACCTACTGTCCAAATTGTTTACCTGAGAAAACGGCAAGATTGAGAGCGATATTCAATGAAAACCCACAGTTATACAGGGAATGTCGAGTTTTGATCTTGAAGATCTGTAAGACAAGACACATCATCCCACATAATGAAATAATGAATGCTGCTTTTATATTCGATAGTATGGGTAGGATGTCTGGATTGAAAATCATGAAGATTTCAGTGTATAACTTCTCCATGCTTGCAACCTGCTTATCGAAGTTACCTTTAGGCCTAGTCACTTTGTTTACCACACTTGATCAAAAACTACTGAAGATTAAGGGGGAAAATGATTTAGAATTAATATATAATACAGAAGTTCCAACCTGTCAATTATCTCATCTTAAGATAGTTTCAGTAGGGGAAAAACCTCTAATATATAAAGAGGCTACCATGAGGAGTTTTGCAAGGTTAAATATCCCCCATAGGGCTACTGAAGACCAATTAAATACGGCAATAAAATCTCAGTACAATAGAGATTCTAGGCTTATGAACAAAAATCCAGAGTTAAAACAGTTTGGATATTTAATTGCCAAGTTATTAAATGCTAACAGGAATACTATTACTTCTATAAAATTAAATAGAATTGATGCCAGTATTATATTCCTGGAGAAACAATTAGCTATCAACACTTATCCCAAATTGAAAATAATGTGGTTATGTGGATTATCAATCAAGAGGTTGGGCTGGTGGCTTTCTGATCTAGAGAAGCAAAATGAATCTACAAAAAACAATACTTTTAATAAGTACTTCCCCCCATTTATTGTTGTTAGCACTAAACTTCTTAATAATATTGGAAATGTACTGAACAACAACAATCAAGACATTGAAAATGAACTTCTTCCTGGAAAAGAATGTAATATAAGATTCTTTGGGAGTAATAAAGGATGGTATCATATTGAAGCAGAAGCATCAGCAATGGATAATTTCTGGGGAAAGTTCTTCAATTGACACGTTAATACAATTTGACAGGAATAGTTTATTTTTGCCCTGCCAAAATAATGAATGGCCTGCCCAGATCGAAGAGAAAGATTTTAGAGAGAGAGGATACATACATGTGTTTAAGTTGCTTATATTAAACATAATACCATATTAGTAACTACACTTTTCACTCACTAATTTACTACAATGAGTTCTGTTGAAGCTAAATTGAAGAAATCTTTAGCCAGATTCAAAGAAAGGTATGTACTGTTACTGGTGATTTTTCATTTTCTTTCTGCACAAACATGATAGATTAGAATACTAACAATTCCTTTTTTTTTTCATTGCTTTTTCGTTTGATGTTTTAGAATTTCCAATGGGTCATACTATGAAGCCCAACAAACCATAAGATCAATTACAAACAGATACATACATGCTCAGAATTACAATGCTGCAATTGAATTATTATATCAAAGTTCGATGATTTTAATGGAATTTAAAAAATACGATGAAGCCTCGGATCTATTCTTGTATATGATTGAAGTTTTCGAAAAGGACACTGGCAAATCAGTTCATGATTTCAAGACAACTGATCTAGTTAGAATTGCAGATTTTTTGAATGTTTTGCCGAATGATGATCCAAACTTGTTGAATTTATCAAAGGAAATCACCAAGTTTACTCAAAAGAAGACACAGAATGAGATTGGATTCACCAGTTTGAATTTTGTCTTGGGTAAGAAACTATATTACAGTGGCTCACCAGAATTAGTTGCATTGAGCGAACCTTACTTGTTTCTAAGTGGTGACCATCAAGAGGAAAGCTTGGATTTATTAATAGAGTTGGAATTCCAGAGTTACTTGAAGGATGAAACAGATACATTTGGATCCTACGCTGCAAGAATAGTTTTGCCGTACTTGATTTTATACAATTTGAAATTGGCTAATTTAGGATTAAATAAATTAATCACTAAACTAAATACATCTGACAGAAAGAGTGAATTCACTTGGGAAACAGCTGATGGTTTAGAAATTTCAACATCCGAAAATGATTCAAGCAAGCTAATAAACTTTTTAACCTTATTGATAACACTAATAGAGAGAGCATCTGCTGAAAATGCAACAAATTTCAAAGTGTTAGTTAACAGATACAAGAGACTCTTGGAAAAGTATGACTCGTTACTTGCTAAGGTTAATGTTATTGGCCAACAGTACTTTAATGTCACTATCATACAACAACAAAATAATATGCTGCAACAAATGATGAGTGGTTTGCTTGGAGGAAACTGAGATCCAACTACCCACCAGGGCAATTCATGCTAAAAGTTCACTTTCTGATTCCTGTTTTAAAATATCCATATATGTATATACGATTATATATTTATCAAGTATACAAAATAAGTGACCAATTCAGTAAGCAAATAAATATACGAATAAATAAACCAGCATAGTAAAGTGTAGGAGAAAATTTAAAAAAAAGCAAGAAACACAGAAGGCAAAATTTTAGTGGTATGTATGTATATATGTATGGTATCCGTTATCATTAGTAAGTTAATAGTCATCAACTTGGGGTTGCACATCCAAAAGATGGTTAGAGTGTTCATCTATTTTACAAACGACACAATCCTTTTTGATGATAGATTGGTTCAAAGCATCTAACAACTCGGGTCTGTTTGACTTGATCAATTCATGTTTTGCCTCTTCGTAGGTACACCATTTCCTTTGTCTTTTATCAGATTCAGGCCAGATGTCACACAATTCATGCACTTCTAGTTCAAATATATGGAACTCACTTCTAGGAATTTTCAAGCCATCGGTATTCGCCTTCAGGTACTTTCCATAATCTTTCTCCAAGTTTTTCTGTTTGACAAACCTATGGTCCTCCACAACAGCAACCTTACGGAGTATTTTCCCAATGACACCTGATTCCTCCCAGGTTTCTCTTCTGGCCGTTAATCGGAAATTATTAATCTCATCGTACTCAATCCCACCTTTAGGAAACACCCATTGGTCCTTATGCTTGGATGAGGAAATCATCAACACTTTACTGTGGTCATTGTTGAGCACAACACATCCAGCAACTAGTCTTGCCAATGTCTTTTTGTTGTACAACTGTGTACTTCTTCCCTCCCTAGGTTTCTCAGTTTTAACGAAATGATATTCATCATCAAACTTTTCTTCCAAATCACAGGTGGAAAGGTCAACGAAATACTTATCTTCAATTTTGGTCAGGTCAACCGCCAAATCTTTTGGATCATTTGTGGCCATAGTATATGAATATATATAGATGTTTGTGTGCTATTTAATAGATCTAATTGAGTTGGAATTCAATTGAGTTGATAGTTTATCAAAACATAGATATACATATACATGTAGAATCAAGTGATGTATGTATACGGTATCTCATATTATACGTAGGATTATTATTATTACGTTATCTATCTATATAATAAAATTAATTACATCGATGACGCCAACATCACGTGACCATAAGTACAAAGCGACGCGTCTATTTTTTAAGAATTTAAGAATTAATAAAATTATCAACGACCCATAAATATTAAATTATAATTTTCATGCATGGCGGGTCGGGATTATTTTAATGATATAAATTAATAAATTTAAATAGCTTTTTTTTTTAAAAAAGGGTATTTATTTTTTTAATTTGATACCAAGAATAACCTTCGGGATATTATTATTGAAAAAGACCATAATTTAAGTTGTTAAAATTAATATTTTTTTCAACCTCTTTACATTTACACTTTTATCAGTAACTGGGTAAATAAGATTAATTACCAAGCAATCATTCTGGAGGAGGTTTGCCTGCTTGGAGTTAATTGTACCGCTGGCAAAAAATTTCATTGAAGGCATTAATACCAAGCATCTTTTGAGAAGGGATAGAACGATAGAGAGATGGAGAGAATAAAACATTAGAGATTGTTGTTTTAAGGGGTGCGTGCAAAAAAGAACTTTTATTCATGAGAATAAGGAAATATCATAACATGGATTGAATGCCAGCCAGCCAACAGGGTGTCTAGTGTGTGTCTAGTGTGTGTCTCGGAAAAAGTGAGACAGAACACTCTTTTTTTTTGATTGATATTTTTAAAGTTTATTCCTTCATTTCTTCTAATCACTCAAAAATAAAAATATATGTGTAAACATTTGCTGTATGTACATCAACATCTAAATTCACCAATTGTGCACATATGTAAGTGAACCAAATTAGACGACTCAAAGTGTTGGTTATGCGAGAGTTTTGTAATTATTTTTAATTTTCGGTTACCTACCTACCTACCAGGTGGTAAAAAATTGTAAGTACAGATTAACTAGTCCTTTCTGTTTTATCTTACTTCTTTCAATCCTGGCAGTAAAAGCAAACAATGCAATCTTCTCGCTTGTTGGACCGTCTGGCATCAAAATGAAAAAAAAAAAAAAAATTACACTATCTGCATGGGTGCTTATTATTTAAAACTGGACATATTTACATTTAATAATGTGCCGTCAAATGATAGAAGACATAAACATAGAATTTCGAGAAATTTCATAAAGGTCACCCATTAACTTGGTCCATTATTTATATCTACAAATGTATATTATATATATAGATACAACCAATGTGAGAGCTTTGAATTCCATGCCATGGTCTATTTTAGCCTGATATTTTGATCAAAGCATATCTGTTTCAGCACTTCTTTTTTTTAGTCTGTATTTTTTCTTCGTATAATTAATTGTGGGTGGTGTCTAGTGTATGGATTTCATACGTTCCTTTTGCCATGGCGAAACAATATGCCTAAATAATATTTAATTACACAGAAATGGTGTGTTATACAATCCAATGAAACTACCTCTGTCATTTGACCAAGTCATGTGATGTCAAATGAAAAGTTTATTGTAAATAGCATTTAACCAACCATATATTAAAAAGAACTCAAAATATTATTTGCTAGTTAGCTTTATTGGGCTGATAGTTTGGTTGGTAGTTAAGCAACCTCTGAGAAAGTAAAAGCAAACAACTTGGCCTGCAGCACATCCCAATGGAGTGTGTCGGTGGGCGGTGTAATGAAATATATAACATATATATATATAATATATATATAATTTTAAATATACTACACTTAATGCATGTACACTTATTATTATTTAGTCTCGTCCTGTCAACTAGTCATAGCCACCCAGACACAAAATTACTCTTTTAAGTTCTTAGATAGTGGGAATTAAGAAATCAGAATACTAATAACTTAAAATTAATGTTGTCTAGTATATATGTAAAAAATAAAAAAACTAAAAAAATTTAAAATATAGACAATTCTTGGTGCCAAACCAACAAACCTCAAAAGACCTAATGGTAATCAATAGATAAATAGTCTTGAAAGACAGTAGAATTCCTTGACCAAATAAAAGGACCAATTATTAACCACTTTAAACAGCATACATAAAGGGAAAAAAAGTTAAAGAAGGGAAGACTCGGCAAGAGCAAAAAAAAGGTTCCATCCATAGAGCCCTAAACCGTAGACCCAAACTCTAATAAGTATCCTTGTGTATGCATGTTAAAAAGAAGATACCCGTTCCAGTGTTAATCTCTTTTTTTCCACACAATAAGATAAAAATCCGTAGAAAAAGACAAACAAATCTGATACCGTCGAAATTAGGGGTTCCAAGCCTAATAACAAAATTTATCGAGAATTGAAATGCCTTCTATAACCAAACAGTTGAGAGAGAGAAGATATTATAAACTTCCTTCTATCACTCCGTTCCATCCAAATATGATTTCCGAAAATCTAATATTCCTCAGCCTAACTGAACAGCACCACAGGAATCTTAAAGTTATAACAGCGGTAAAAAAGAGACTTAAATATAACCAACTTCTGAAAACTTGAAAAGTTAAAAATCAAACCAACGGAAGAATAAGCAGAACATAATTTAAAACATCGACTGAACCATGAATGCCCACGGTGATACCTCTATCACCTCTATCATAATTCAGATGTAGTATTATTCCTTTTGCTTTTCCTTCAAAACGTAGAGAAGATAGCCAACTAACCAAGTCTATAACCAGCAGATGTTGAACTTGATAAAGAAGAAAAAACTAGTCATGTGATTTGTTATTAAAGATGTAGACTATTTCTTCGAAACTTGAACCATGATTTACACTGTCTAATTAAAGATGATAACTCATGGAAGAAGCACCAATAGAAGCTAACGAGTATTGATAAAGCGACACAGAAGGGAGAAAGAAAAAAAAAAGAAAAAGAGTAAAAGTAAACTAAATGTACACAACCTAGAATTATAATCAACAGAAACAAGGGGGGAATATACCTCTTTATATATTTTTTTTTCCTTCTTAAAAGATACAAAGATAGATCTACGAAAAATAAAAATAAATAGATTGATAAGTTGATGATGGAATGAAAGTAATAAAGAAATGCTACGCGTGGAGTAGCATATGTAACAACAACAATTATTATTATTTTTTAAGCTTTCATGTTATTTTTAATAATACAACTAAAAAAGAAATTACTATAGTGTTTTCCATTGTTCTGACATTCATTTTTTTTAATTGAGAAGTTAAATAGAGATTAATTACTCCTTATGAAATTGTCCCCAAAGACATGAAACAATTTGTTCATGCATCACACCCGTGCAATTATCAGATGTAGATGCGGGACGTTATTACAGAAACACACAAAAAATATTTTTTACGACCCAAAAAAGCAGCAAATGAAATCAAAGCAACGCGACCAGGACAGAAAGAAAACAATTAAACTTTAAGAAAGAAGAAATTAATAATATTTTTTCCCTCTTAAATTACAATTTAGCATGCATCCATGGTTCACTTTATATGCGGCTCTTTCGGCAGTCACTGGCTCTCTCTCCACCACAGGGAATGTCTGTCAGAGCAGTGTATCTGCTGATACCTTGCGACGCGCTAGTAACGAAACATCCTTCGGCACTAACATAGTTGAGTAATCGCAACAGTGAGTTCACACATAAACTTATAAGTCTAAAAAGACGATACAGGTTAAACCCTGTTTCAGTGCACATCCTGGCCCAAAGTCTAATAAAAATCGGGAGGGGGTTGGAAGTACTCGTATGGCCCGGCCAGTCTTCCCAGTCATATCCTTTCCCCTTCTTTTCGTTTATCGTTTTCTTGAATGTGATACCATCATCTTTTTGAGTATAGATATAATAATCACTCCCGAATAGAAGCCGGATAAGGAACCAGATTGGAAGTAAATAGATGAAATATTGTGTGTTAATAGAATAGAATAGAACAGAATAGTTGTGTGTTTTCTTTGAGACATAAACGTGGCGGATGCAAGGGTAATGACTTGATTAATTATCTCTCATAATATGGTTGTTATTGTCTTAAATTTTTTAATTTAGAACCAACTAAACTAAATGGACTGCTTCTACATTTATTGTCTCTTGTGTCCTTTATAATTTAATCATTTTTGGGACATAAATTTAGGAAAAATGCGCATTTAGAAAAAGCTTTCTGTTTTTCCTTGACTCTCATATAATCTTCTCTCGCATTAAGGAATAATTCGGTATCAAAACAAAAAATATTTTTTAACTTAGGATTAATCCCAGCCTTTATTTTAGTGTATGATTTTCTTAAGTTTCAAAATGAATTGTCATTGAGAGAGATCTCTTATATACCTTTTATGTCTTATGATGTATGTAAGGAAATTTAAATATATCTTCTAAACATTTACATTTATTTATATTTGTTCATTCATTTTTGTAGTAAGTAATCAATCACTTTTAAAAAGTTGATGTTGTTGACCGAGTTTTTCTTCTTCCTGATTGTTTAGAATATATATTTTATATATGCAGATAGCTGTGCCAATTTTACGACAATTCGCAGGTGTGGAAATACACTTTTACCATTTCTCCTCAGTTCAATTATTGAGAAAAGGGGGAAAAACATATCGGGATAGGGTTTTCATTTTCCTTAATAGCCTCTGCGGCTTTCTTATGTGTTTTTCTTTTTTTTTTAAATTGTTTTCTCTTATTGTGTTTGTACTTCTCATCTGGCTGAAAATGGTCCATACATGAATAATAACATCGAATGGTAGACAAAAAGATCGAAATTAGACTACTCGCAAAAAACAACGACAACAACAACAACAACAACAACAACAACAATTGAATGGGTGGATGAATAAATACAATACTTCATTTAATTAAACAGATAACAATGAAGTTCCCATCCAATTCCGATAAAGTAGGTCTCTCTACAATGTTTTCTTCTAGATCCCTCTTGTTGCCATTTACTTTCGGCTACTATTGGCCTTATTATCTTGAAATGAAGGTGTAAGATATCTCCTTTTTTCATAACCATATAATCATGAGGAGGGGGGTGAGAACACGTTGTGTTAACAATGATAAATAATACAGTATCCGAGTGCCTAGTTATTAACTTGAGTGTGAGTAAAAGCAAATACTATATATAAATAACGTATAAATAAAACATAGATAGATAGATAAATGGGTAGAAAGATAGATTTGTTACATTACATTCATTATAAATTACGCACGTACACCACACAGCTAAATTGGGAAGATGCGACTTTTCACGAAATGAATAAAGATAAATTAAAAATTAAATCTTAAGAGCCGTCCAGCCAAAAGTGTTTAGAACAATAACCCATTGTGCATTGATAGTTTATCAGGTATAGTGGACATATGTACAATCACTCAGGACATAAAACCACGATGGTGTATTTGGCCCTAGAAGAAACATTTCCGCACAAACATCTCAACCAAGATCTCCGCACTGGATTATGAGTATCACTTGTAAAGATGCAGTTACTCAGATTTGTATGATAGGTGTGTGCGGAGATAAATTATTAGATGGTCATTTATCTGGGTTCAATTAATGGAATTTCATGTTCAAGTCTTTCTGTTCTTCAATAACCAGAACTCTTCTGCACTAGTTCCCAATTTAATAATTGGCTTGCTTCTGAAAGTGTAATCAATGTACCATTCTTTTTAAAAAATGAGACAGAGAAGGAACGCTTAATACCTCAATAGGGATGGATATAAAGCAGAAGGAAAAATAGACAGGAAGAGAGAGAAGGAAAGTGAAAGAGAAGTGCGTGTAGGTAGGTACACATTCACATAAATGTAAATGTTCTAGAGAAGAATTATGCCCATTCAAAATCCTACACATGTTCTAGATTAGAAATTCTGCTTTCAATAACATCTCGCAAAAGAATAGCACGTATTGCATTATAAAGTCCAGCTAGCTGACAAGGTGTATATATATTTATCTCTCTCGGTATTTTGCTCTTTTAAATTACAAACTGGGAGAGCCCTTGAAAGGGAAAGTAAACTTCTTTATTTTACTATTTTTTTTTAAAAAAAGAAGGAAAAACAACCTTGTACTGGATTATTGGTGACCATGGAATAAACATTCACCAAATTTCCATCTGAGATACAGCCCAAAGGTACTATTATTTAATTCGATTATTATTAGATTTTGGTCATATATATATATGTTTATTATTGGTAGAATCATAATGATGCACTCATTGTTGTTTGAGAAAGAAGGTAGTGTACACCCAAGTGCTGTCAATTGTTCACCTTCCCATAATCTTCATACACACTCTGTGCACAGCTTGGTTTTTCCATATATTTACATATATATAGTTTATAAAAAAAATTATGACCGCTGGGCAGGGGTTTTTCTGTGAAATCATTTTAGTTTTATCTTCCCTAATCAGAAGTTGTGAAAAAGTTTAAAATTAAACATACACACACCAAAAACAGAGATGTAATGTGGTTTAATAATTTTTTTCTTAACGTGTTCTAAATACTATTTTATCGGCTAAATTAGGTAAAATACTAAAGTCTAGGGCTCTCTCTCTTTCTCTTGACGAAGAACCCTTACTTTAAAGCTTGTAATCTGATGATGTAGTTTGAAGGGGAATGTACAATACATACATACTTCCTGGCGATCCATTCTTTTAATGCTTTCTTTCTTTCTAGACACAAGTCTATCTTTTGCAGAGTCTAGTTAACTAGAGAGGTAAATACGAAGATTCCATTTCATTCCTGTTGAATGCTTCTTTTCATCTAGTTTTCCTTTTTACTCTATTTTTTAATGAAAGCTAATAAATGTGTAAGTAAGATCCTCTTTGTTTTAAAGACCATTTAAGTAATAACTATAACCTGAGCGCGTTCCTTCTCTCTTTCCTTCAAATTTACGTGTTTTAGGCAAAAACATATTGTTTAGGTAAAGAAGGAGGGAATGTAATATTGATTCAGCCCTCTCACTTCTCTCTTTCATATACTTGCCGCTGGTTATTCTTCTAAATTGCAACCAAATGTAACCCCACTTTTCAATTACTTAAATTTAATGTTAATATTCACCTCTATACGAACTAATTAATCTAAAATTTAAATACACATGAATAGCATAAATTTGGAAACAATTAAAAGTTTATTGAAAACATTATACTATTTGACAATGGAGTTTTTTTTGCCTACTATTTAGGAGGGGCTAGAATTTTATTTGTGCGTGAGCGAATAGTCCGATAGGCGCGACGCTTTAGCATTATACCTCCTTGCACCTGTTAGCATCATACATTTGTGTGACACACGAACTTTTCACACCAGAACACAAAAACGGAAATTCTTGTGACTGCGAAAAATAGTCACGTGCATTATTTTCTCAAAAAGTACTAATTTATCTTTTACTGTTACATGTACATACTAAATCTACAGATAGAACAGGAGACCATGTATACATAGTCCAATATGCTGTATAATGTATGTGATTGATACGTGATATTTCTGCTTTTTTGTTTTTAAAAGATTAAATGGGTAATAAAAAAGAAGAATATAAGTCAAAATAGTGTGAACATGCTGCTTGTATATTAGAAATTAAATGTAGTAAATATATTTATATCTTGGAGTATAAGTAATAATATTAACAACATATTTGTTTATCTTAAACGACGAGCTTCTCTTTCTGATTCCATTAAACACAAGATGTCGTTTTCTCTAACTGGACCCTTAACGTTTCTGACAATAGTTCTGGAAGAATCATCTAAGAATTCAACTCTGACTTGGGTGACACCACCTCTGGAACCGGTTCTACCTAAAACCTTGATAACCTTAGCTAAAGTAACTGGAGTCTTTGAGTCCTATAATAATAATAATGAAGTCATTTGTTTTTTTCATTTTACTTATGTTAGTATTTGGAAACTGTTCATTCAAAAAAAGTTTTCCATTAGATGGAAGTGTAGGAATTAAACATTTCAAGATAAATAGAGATTCGGTATCTGTGTATAAGTATTTTAAAATTGAAAATGCTGATAATCAATTATTAATCATATGGATCGGTAACTCATATTCCAATGGTGTATTTATCAATGCTATGATGCTGAGTTGTTTATTTCGCTGTCGTTTTAACGATAGATTCGCCTGTGAAATGGAGATGAATATATAGGTGTCACATTACACAGTCAAGTTGAACATAGTTTCCGATATCTGTCAAATCTGTTAATGAAATGCATGGTACTTTGTAATAGAACATACCATTTTTGTAATATGTATCGATTATATGTACTTTAATATATCAAAAGATTTGAATAGGATTATAAGTATAACTTGGTTTTAAAGAAACTTTTTTTTTTCAAAAATCAAAAAGAATAAAAAAAAGAACTAGAGAATCAACACCCACCTCTCTCCCTCTCACAGTGTGTAAGGCCAGAAGCTGGACTAGTGAGCGCTAAGGAAAAAAAAAAAATTTGTGTAGTTGGTGCGTGTGAGAACCAAACTGAAATATTTAAAAATAAAGTAGGGTAATATGAGATTGTGTTACACACTACCAAAATGTGGTTCTACTAGTCAGATAATAAATCTAATGATGATGATGATGATGATGATGATGATGATGATGCTTATCTCCCTTTTCAACTCACTCAATTAATAGTAATATAATCTTTTATTATAAAAACCGAGGATCATACATTTCATTAAGTTAATTCAAAATGTCTACTTCTCAAATTGCAAAGTCAATTGCCGTCTTTGGTGGTAATGGATTTCTTGGTATGTTATCACTGCCCCCCCTTCTTCTCTCTCACCTAGATCATAGTTTTACCCACTACTAACACGCTAAACCAATCCAAATATTACTTTTCTTATCAGGACGTAGAATCTGTGAAAATGCTATAAGCAGAGGTTTCAATGTTACATCAATCAGTTCCTCGGGTTCTCAACCGAAAAATCTCGTCCCATCCGATAGAAAATGGGTTGATAAAGTTCAATGGACCAAGGGTGATATATTCAAGCCAGACACATATCAACACCAATTGAAGGGTGTTACGGGAGTTGTGCATTCAATTGGTATTTTATTAGAGAACCAAGACTACAAGAAAGTTGTCAGATCAAACGATGATGTGTTCAATGAAATTGAGTCTTTCTTCACCACATCAAACCCGTTAAAAAAATCCCAATACTTAAACAATACATATGATGCAATGAACACCGAAAGTGCTCTGATACTTGGGGAAACCCTGATAGAAGCTAACAAGGAGACAAAGGATGCACCTGCGTTTGTGTATGTTTCTGCTGATCGTGGCTTCCCTGGTGTTCCGATGGGTTACATTGAATCCAAGAGAAAGGCCGAATATGAACTTTACCAATTGCAACCACATTTAAGGCCTATATTTTTACGTCCAGGGTTTATGTATGATGAATTAAGTAAAGGAGATGATACCAGATCCAAGATTAAATCTGCGTTGAAATTTGCTAATGCAGTCAATGAAACTTTTTTAAGAAATATACTTGATGGTATCGTTCGTCCACCTGTTTCCACCCAATTAGTTGCCAAATGGTGTGTCGATAAAATAGATGATACTGAGTTCCGTGGTCCTGTTATGTTGGATGAAATGCTTAATGTGAAAAAATAGATAATTTACCTGTGTTAAACATAGCAAGAAAAAAAGTGTATATATCTGTAAATATAATGTCCTCTAACGATTTTTCATGATTACGTACGATAGATCTAGTATTGATTGATTTCGGCGGTTATTCGGAGTAATCGCTTTTGCAACAGCCTGGGATAAAAATATTTTTTATTTTTTGCTGTGTTGTAAAAAAAATCTTAAATGTGTAACCTAGAATTAGATTAAGGGCATAAGGTCCTTAATTTGCTGTATTTATGTAAGCGTTGCACCTAATATTTCCATCAGTATCTCATTACACGCTGTTAATCTATTGTTTAATTGATTATACAGGAATTGGAAGTATTTGCTGATACATAATGTCTAAGAAAACAAGCAAAACACCCAACTCCGACAACCCTCTATTCGAAGGGTTTGAAAGCAATTATCAATCTATACCGTCTACTTCTACCAACAAATCCTCATCAAGTTTGCTTAGAAATACATTCGCTTATTCAGAAGATAGAACCCCTGATGATTTAGATATCCCACAACCACAGGCATTTGTTGGTGGACAATACATGAGTGTTACAAATCCTTCTGGTGCAGAATCACGTAGACGAAGTTCCGTCATCAATGTGCACAATTTTTTCAAAAGAGCTGATTCATTGAGGTCCATGAGACCATTCAAGTTGATAGGTGGTGCCCATAGTCTTGAAAAGTGGGAGGTGAAAAAGAAAACTGACCAGGAATTGAAACAGTACAAGAAGCGATCTGTAAGGGAATTTTACATACAGCAGAATGAGTTGATTGAAAAATATCAAGCTGTCGATAATTTATTAGACTCAGGTATCCATATTTCAATGATCGCCAACTATGGAAAAAATGATGATATAGAGAACAGATTTGTTGGGGTCACAGGGGCCCCAGCTGATATTGATATTGAAGGTAGTCGGGCTTTAGGTTACTCAGAGGACAGTAGTTCCTTTGTCAAAATGGCAATTAACCTTAACTTTGTCATCAACATTGTTTTGTTAATAGGTAAACTTGTTGTTGCATATCTAACAAAGTCTATGTCTATCATTGCATCTTTAGTTGACTCTGTGTTAGATTTAATGTCTACAGTGATTATAATGGTGGCTAACAGATTTGCATCTAGAAAATCAAACATGTTCCCAATTGGTAGAAAAAGATTGGAGCCGATTGGTGTGCTGGTGTTCTCTGTGATTATCATCATCTCCTTTTCTCAAGTGTTAATTAGCTCAGTCAGTCAATTACTTGACAGTTCTCGTGAAATTGTTACTTTGACGAAGACAGCAGCTTTAATCATGGTTGCCACTATTGTAATTAAGGTTGCTTGTTATATAGTTTGTGGAAACATTAACAATTCATCTGTGCAGGCATTAGCAGAGGATGCTAAAACTGATGTGGTGTTTAACCTTTTCTCTATTATTTTCCCTGTGGTGGGTTCGATAATTGCTGCATGGTGGATGGATTCCTTAGGTGCTTCTATATTGTGTGTTTATGTTATTATCCAATGGGCAATGATAGCATTTGAGCATATCAATAACTTGAGTGGCTCCAATGCATCTAAGGATGATTATCAAGAGATTTTATACTTGATTACTAGATTCAGTGATAATATCGATAAAATCAAAAACTTTAGAACGTATCATGTTGGAGATTTATTGAATGTTGAAGTTGATATTGTGATTGTGAACCCAGATCTCAGTATGAAGGATTGTCATGATCTAGGTGAATCTCTTCAATATGCTATTGAGACATTATCTTCTGTGGAGAGATGCTTTGTTCATCTCGATTACAAGGAGATAAACTTTCTTGGTCATCTCAATAAATAAATAGGCTTCATGATCTGCTCATGCTTGATGGTCTTTTACGTTTTAAAGTTTGCTAAGGTAAATAAAAGCGTCATCACATACCCACCCACCAAATTCACCTTAATATTTATTAATAGTAATTTATTACTTGGTATTTAATACTGGTTGTACTTATATATATATATATTTGGGCATTAATTAAGAGTTGTCCTTTTCTTTTTGACTTCTATACTTACATGATCAATCTAAAGCTTGCAAAGCTTGCAAAAACACTGTAACTGTAACTTTGAAAAATATGATATCGTAATATATCACAATCCTTTGTTTCAATCCAAACTTGCAAATACCAAGACCAAGAGAAAATAATTATAAATGGCAGATACTGGAATAAAAGTAGGCGTAGGCTTTACATGAATGAAACAGAGAAACAGTGAATCAAAAATATGAAATAAAAAAATTAAGCAAATGGTGACCAAAATACATCTATTTATATATTTATTTACATATACATATACATATATATATATTTATACATGTAATCTGAGCAAAAAGAGTGA
>PPHW02000043.1:61095-108524 GCA_003705225.2 Ambrosiozyma vanderkliftii
AAAAAAAAAAAAAAAAAAAAAAACACCTTTACTAACTGGATATACTCTGTGTGTGTTTCAAATAACCGGTTTCGCTAACTTACTGGAAGTGGCCCAAATTATATAATTTTAAACCATCTACATGTATATTACACTATAAGATTTCTTCTTAGTAGAAGTTGTGAAGTTGTTGATTTACTTATTCAATGACTCTTTAGTATCACACACTGGTTTAGCTAAATTATTGAAATGAACAAGACAAAAAAATAGGGACACGAGAAAGAACAACAACAACGGTAACAACAGCGACAAACAATTATACATAACTTGTTTTCAAACCTTTAACTTTCGTTGTTTGTGTATGTATGACGTACTAGGTAAATAAGCCGTTAATGTTCTTGGTGATGGTGGTGGTGGTGGTGGTGAGCAGTAGGCAGTGAGTACGTGTGTTCGTTGGTCGGGGTAAGCAAATTATTCCAAGCCCACCTCACCTCACCTTCTCTCTCTCCCTCCCTCCGCCTAACCAGGCGCTCGCTCTCCCTCTCTGACAATAATAATTCTTTAGAAAGGAACAATACACCGATTGCACAACTACCTACCTATCCTGCTCTAAGCAGAACTAAACTGGGCGTGAAGTATGCATGTATACATTGGAGAGTTCCTTCCTTCAAAACTAGCACTAGGTACTAGTTGGCACTAGTGTTGGGAGGTGGTGGTTCCCCTCCCCCCTCTCACATGCTCGCGTGCCATATCCTATATATATCCTATTTTTACCCACTTACTGACCTTAATAACCGTTGCCTGGGCTTATTTCATACTTTTTTCATCTAAGCAAAATCACATACACACAGAGAGAAAGAAATCGAGAGAGAGAGAGAGAGTGTGTGTGTGTGGCTGATTGTAATATAAACTCTAAGACATAATAATGAGAGGATCTAAGGAAAGGACCGGACACGCTAACCAGCTAGCATACACTACACTACACTACACTATATCTAAATATAGTTGTATAATTATTTAATTTGATATATTATATATATAAGCTTTGCTGACTTTAAGATGCTTTCTTATTTATTCATTTGGACCTTTACCTTTTTGGTATACAATTTATCTAATCACAATCACGAACGTTCAACTTGAAAAGGAAAAAAATCATTACGGCACCACACGATCAATATTTATTTATATACCTGTAATTATTTATTAATTTGTTTGTTTGGTTGCTTTCCTATAAACCTAGTTTCCACTTCCCTTTTTTACCTACCCCCCTTTATAAGAAATTACCTTGTAGTTGAGAGCATGAAACACAACAGATGAAAAAGAAGGAAACAAACAATCAAAGCAACATGTATATTACCGTATCCTTTCATTCATGCTTTTGGCAGATCCCCAAGCCAAGACACAACATATACAAACACGGACTAATCTACTGTCAGTTCACCAGTGGATCTATGACTAGTTATAATTATTATATAATAATAGTTATGATTATCATCTAATATTACCCAAATAAAGTGTGTATCATATATATATATGAGTATATAATCAGGCTTCTGGAAGATTCCGATGTAGGAGGGTGTCCCACTATCGTGCCAAGCTCCTTCGTGCATTGTTAGATTTTGATTGCAAAAGTGTCTTGTCCTGATCTTAAAGGTACGGACCTTTAAAAATACCAGACGCGCATGAAACAAATTTTGCTTCGTTTCTTTTCTTTATTGAAGCTCTCCTCCGTTCCAGATTTCATCCATTCACCACTTTTTGCTTTAAATGTAATACAATCTGCAATTTTTTTTTGGTTAGGCTCCTCCACCCAGTGTAGCCAAAGAAGCACTTATATGAGCTAAGGTTTTGGTTTGATCAAGGATTTGGTTATTTATTTAATCGACTGATTAAGAGAAATCAAAAATAAAAGAAACTACTGGTGAAAAGAAAGCAGATCTGCACTTTTGACGGGCATCACATTAAAAAAAAAAAGAAAGAGAAAAAAAAGAGGCTGATATCTTCAAAAAACAAACTTACTCTCATTCCTTTATAATCAATCTGGTCCCTTGAGTCAAAGACATAGCAATTACTGGATACAAGAAAGAGCAACATCTCCCACCCCCCCTTCTTTCAACTAACTATACCTCGCTCAGTAATTAACTCAATAAAATATTTGTTATATCAGCCAGGAAAATGAATTTTAGAACACTGATCTTACTGTTACTTTCCCAGGTACTACTGTCATTAGCAGCAGTCACTACTACAGCTGATACCACAACTGCTGCAGCTGCCGCTGCCACTACTACTACTACACCAACTACTACAGCTGCCGCTGCAGCTGCCGCTGCAGCTGCCGCTGCTGCTGCTACTACTACAACTGGTGTGACTACCACCCCAACAACTCCAACAACCACTACAACTCCAACGACTACAGCTGATGCTGCTGCTACTACAACTGGTGTGACTACAACCCCAACAACAACTGCTGCTGCAGCTGCTGCCACAACAACTACTGGTACCACTACAACTCCAACAACTGGTACCACCACACCAACAACTACATCAGTTGCTACAACTACTACCCCATTAACTACCCTCACAACCTCTAGTACCACTAGCACATCAAGTTCATCTGGTTCATCTGGTTCATCTAGTTCATCAACATCTGAAAACGCAGCCTTGTCTATATCCACTCAAAAATACACTACCGTTTGGGCAACATATTCTACCAATGGTGTTTTGACCACTGCAGCATCCTTATACACACAACAATTTTCTCAAATGTATTCAACCATTGCTTCTGTTCCTTCAGGTAAAATTGGTTTGGGAACCATTAGTGGAACTGTTGGTGGCTATAGAACGTACAGAACTATTACCGTTGGCACCCAAACTTCAAGCTAAAAACAGTACAGTTTTTTTCCATTAATAATCCACTGAAATATTTTCATCTTAATCTTTCATTAAATCCACTATACTACTACTTTATCCTGTATCCCTGTTTTGGTGTTCTCTCATTCACATTCACATTCTGAGTTTTTATACACTTTCATATCTTCATATTTATTTCTCTTTTCCTTACCTTTTTTTTTTATTTGCATTAATCGCCCTCCACTACACACAGCGATTACAATCTGTATATTACATTCCCTTCTCATCTCTCAAGTTTTATATATTTCTTCTATTTGCTATGTATTTTTTAACATATAATTTTCATAATTTCCTTTTTAGTGACTTCATTTGTAATGTAACTTGTTGTTTGCTATGTTACACTTCACCCTCAATCCCTGAAAATACAAACTAAAAGTAAATACTACATCAACTAATTTTACTTATTCCTTAACCTATTTCCACACAGAAAATAACAAATTTGTATTTCCAAAGGGATTAGCCGTACTAGAATCCTCTATTATGCGGCTACCAGAAGGAAGAGATCTTAGATCTTCTCTTCTCTACCTGCAGCGAAAAGGTTAATTTGACACACGAAAATCTCATTTTTACATCAGTACACCAGATACTAAAAAAATCAAAATCTCAAAGGCGCCACACAGTTATCTGAGTTCTCTTAAAAGTTAAAACTAATTATTTATATATATGGAAATGATCTATTTACAAGAATAAGATTGCAACTCACAATCAGCAGGGTACATATATAATTGGAAATTGATTTCAATATGGATAAAATAACGAGGAATCCTCTAGTGTCTGGTCGTTCCGCATCTGTGACAGATTTAAATGTTTCAAGAAGGCAATCTGTTCCGGTGATACAGGGTACAAGTAATGATGGAGGTGAAGAAGAAGGGGATGATGATACCTCTTCAATTGACTCCGCTAAGGATCAATCACCAGTACCAACTTCTTTATCTACAAATACAATGGCAATGGCGGCTGGTGTTTCTCCTGATATTACCACCGGATCTAGTTCGGGTCGTGAATCTATTATATCAACCATCCGTCATTTTTTTAAGATCGGATTCACTTCACCAAATATTCAGTCGATCACAAGAGATCAGTTAGCAAATGAAAGATCATACTTAGCATATGTTAGAGTTACAATGACATTTCTGGTGGCATCAATTACTTTGGTGCAACTTTATAAAAAAATTCTCATTGAAATTATCATCGACATTCTAGATAAGGGCAGTTACACTGACTCTGAAATACGATCTTTAAATCAAAAGCTCAAAATTTATTCTGGTTTTATTCATCCTTTAGGACTATTACTTTGTGCAATTGCTGTGTATTGTCTTTTGATTGGTTATGCAAGATATTTTATTAACATGAATCACCTCTTTGCGGCAAATAATTTTATTGCTGGAAAGGCTGAAGTTTTTATTCTATTTCTTGCCTTATTTGTTAGCGGTATATTTTCTCTCTATCATATTATCAAATTCTATACCTGAATATTTGATGAAATTGCTTTTACAAATAAAAAGGCAACATATATACCAATTAAACGAAACTCATAGATAGAGAGAAAAATCTGTATATTGCAATTTTTCTTGTTTAAGCTTACTTTCGTCAGAAACAAGAAAGTCGGTCACTTGTGAAACGTCAAAGAAACCAATAATATTCCATGCAGAGAGACTGAATTCTTTGATATTCGATTTTCTTTCCTAAATGATAGTTAATCTTCTATTTAAATGATATTCGATCCATCAAATTTTTTCTTTCTGTTCTTTATTGTTTGTATCTGACAAACAAGTTACTTAACTTGCAAAAATCATTCCCCTCAAAAGCAAGAAATGGTTAAGGCTGTTGTAATCAAAACTCATTTGTTCACTTTGTTTAAGACATCAGAACTGTAATATTCTTCTATGGTGAGTTAATTAGGAGTGGATGTTTTTTATCACATAGTATAGATATACGATATGCTGACACATGCATTTGATACACACATTTACTTTTATAAACCAATTTATATGTTAATAAGTGGTTTTTATAAATATAGTTGAATGTAGCTGATAAGAGATCAGATCGGAAACATAAAACCAAAATGATATATTTGTATAATTCTAAAACTATTGTAACACTTCAAGTCGGGGACCCGTTATTTATTCCATGCGGCTTTGAGGCAACCAATAGAATGTTTTGAGTAAGGCGTTCCTGCATCAAAAGCACCACAGAAAAAAGTGTAAACACCAACAACTACACCGAGAGTAACATTTAACTGAAAAAAAAACACATATGGTGTATAGAAAGTCATAATATATTGGAAATCCATGAATCATAAATCAGTTATAATAGTTTATTAAATGCTGTTAATGAAAGGAATTTATATAAACAAAAAAAATATAAATATGATCTTCGTACTACCCTATCCGTGAATTGCCCGTTACTAGTATGCAACAGAAGCTTCATTTGCATTATTTGTTTATTATTATTTTCAGGTACCATATAAAAAACAAACAAATTTGAGTTTCCTCTGAGACTCTTTCTAGCACCAACACTTCCCAATTAAGCTTCTTTTTTGAAACTAAAAATCTGCTTAAGGCTTTCTGAACTCTTAAGAGGCAAGTGGTTAGCATTTATGTCCATGTATATATACAACAAGAACTGCCATCTATATTTGTTTACTTTTTTGTAATCAGTAGTTATTTTTCTTTCACTAGTAAATTCAATTATCGTTAGTCCATTTTATAGGTCAAACATATCATTTCTTGAATAAACTTCACCGTTCCCTGACACTGTATCACTGCCAAATAATTTGGGAAACAATCAAAAACAACAACAACAATATGTCCACTAACTTAACTAACATTAACAATATTCTGGAAAGCAATAACTCAAGGGCACAACCTGTACAACAAGTTCTGCAAAATACAATACAATTGTACGGTGGCCATGCACCTTCACTTGGAGGAAACATAACCTTACTATTAATCATGATATCCTTACTCAGTTTCCATATATTTGCAGGAATACATTTCAGACAGTATTGGATAGCAGCCTGTTGGTCAATAGGTATTCTTTTAGAATTTATGGGATATGCTGGCCGTATTGCCTCTGCTCATAATTACCTTTCACAGCATGCCTTTGCCTTGCAATTGACATGTTTGACAATAGGCCCCATGTTCATCATGGCCGGAATATATTTCATACTTGCTCAAATGACCATAGTTATGGGCCAGAGGCATCTTACTTTAAGGCCAAAACTCTTTACATTGACGTTCATTATCATAGACTTTATCAGTTTTATATTACAAATAGCAGGAACCTTGACTGCCTCTTATGCTCGTCATAGAAAGCTTATAATGTTTAGAGGTGGACATATAACAGTTGCAGCATTCACATTTAATCTAATATCCATATTACTTTTCCATTATTTCTGGTATTCTTTTTGGTATAGATGTTATGCTGATAAGAAGGAAAGTGATGAAAAGAATTTTGTTCCCGAATATAGTTCTATCAGAAAATCCAAATGGTTCACCCCAATGATCATTGGTTGCTCAATTGCCATGATTTTGCTCCTAATCAGATGCATATACAGATTTTGTGAGGGTATTAGGGGCTACAGTGATGGTTTAACTAACACTGAGACTTACTTCATGATTTTAGATGCCTTGATGGTCTGTCTGGCATTGATTATTTTAACAGTTTTTCACCCAGGTATATTATATGGTAAATATCCAGGCTTTGATGAGGGACTAAAGAACAAATTTAATCTGAACGGTATAGTAAGAAGTTGGAAAACAAGACCACTCAGTGAGCACAGAAGTGAAGACAGTGAAAAAGAGAGAATTGAAGAGCTAGTGAACTACAGATTAAGTGTTGGCACAATGGGTTCAGTGGGGACATTATCTACTTTAGAAGGTACAATGAAAAGCATGAGCACTTTCAGAAATGCTTTAATTAAACTGAATGGATCAAAACCTGGTTCCATCACAGCTCTCAAATAATAAGCTTGTCTTATATATATGACTGGTTTTCATTTTCATTTTGGTTCTGGTTTTGGTTTTGGTTTTGTATTTGTGCTTGTATTTGTGCTTGTTTATTAGTTCTGTATTATATATAGTACATAAGTATTAATATTTAGATTTTATGGTTAAGCGAGACCCTCATTATATATAAATCTCGCGAAAATCTGTTCTCTCGAGTACCGCATACGAGGATCATGGAATTTGACCAATAACAAATTGCAAGTTTTTTTGCTCTGCCATGGTTAATGACAGGGCCCTCTTCTTCTGTTAGTCAAACAGTAGCAATCAGCACTAGGTATAAACAGAATGTCAGGTATTCTATTTCCAAAAGTCTTGAATAGACAGTTATTCACTACTTTTACTAGAGTTCAACACTTTTCTACTTCTTCTTCCTTGAGACCATCTTTCAAAACTCTTTTTCATAAGGCATCACTTCCTCAAATTAATCATAACCAACAACTTATTTTTAATAGATTGATCTCAAAATCATCTAAGGCAAATACACCAGTTACTATCAACAATGATCACCCAACTTTTTCTCCAGAAGAAGTTGAAGCAGCCAGAGAGGCTAGATTGAAGGGCCTAGGCTTAGTTGGCAAGTTTCCTGAAAAAATCATTCCATACATGGAATTGATGCGTATTGAAAAGCCTATTGGTACCCTATTATTACTAAGTCCTTGTATGTGGTCTATCACTATGGCTGCTTACATGAGTGCTGCTCCATTTTTGTCAACTCTCTGGATGGTTACAGTTTTCACCATTGGTTCATTCGTTATGAGAGGTGCTGGTTGCACTATCAATGATTTATTAGACAGAAACTTGGATAACCAAGTTGCCAGAACTTGTGAGAGACCAATTACTTCAGGTAGAGTGTCTGTTAATCAAGCTCTGGGTTTCTTGGGTGCTCAAATTTTTGTTGGTTTACTAGTCTTGTTACAATTACCTTTGGATTGTTTTCTTTTAGGAGCATCATCGTTGTTTCTAGTCGGTACTTATCCATTGTTCAAGAGATTTACTCACTACCCACAAATCGCATTAAGTCTTTGTTTCAATTGGGGTGCTCTCCTAGGTTTCCCAGCAATGGGAGTTTGGAATTGGCCAGTCATGATTCCACTTTACCTGAGTGGATTTTTCTGGTGTATGCACTATGATACCGTTTATGCTCATCAAGATAAGAAGTACGATATTAAGGCTGGTATTGGTTCAACCGCTTTGGCCTGGGGTACACACTCTAAAAAGGTGTTTACCGGTTTAACTGTTGCCCAAATGGGTTGTTACACTTTAAGTGGTTTCTTAGCTGGTATGGGACCTGGTTTTTACACTGGTGCTGTCATTGGTGGTTACAGAATCTTTGATATGATCAGAAAAGTTGACTTAGATGATCCATCAAACTGCTGGTACCATTTCAAAGATAATATCAATACTGGACACATCTTTTTCTTTGGTATTTTGGTTGATTACTTATTAAAATTAGCTGGCTTCCTGTAATCATTCAACCTTTTAATTCTCTAATCCAAAACATTGTTATACTATTTTACTCTTCGATTTTAATTCTTGCTTGAATCTTTTTGTTCACTTTCACCTTCACTACATGTTATTTAATAAGATATGAAAGCTTAGCCATACATATGCAGAGTTTTCTTTAAAACAGTAATAGTAAAATTATATTTGAAGTATGGACATCAAAAACAAAGAATAAAGATATGTGTATGTATATTATTTATTTGAAATATATAAGTAGTTTTGTTTGTAGGAAAATCATGTATTATAATTAAGTAACAACAAAATCAACACACTTATTTAGCGTTAGAGTTCATCTTTCTCTTTCCACCTGGAGTGGTAGCAACATTGACGAATCTCTTGGTGTATAGAATTCTCTTGTAAGCTCTACCCTTTGGCTTCTTTGGCTTTTCGGTCTTGTCAACCTTTGGTGTTTGAGACTTAACCTTACCTGCTCTGGCTAATGAACCATGAACTTTACCCTATAATAATAATAATAATTTGAGAAAATTAAAATGTTAGTATATACATTAGTTATCACTTTTGAAATGGATTTGAAGGTGAATTCTGAGACTATTCAAACAATTTCTTTTTGATACATGAAACGGGTGAAACGGTTTCTTTGACATAGCGTTGTGGTGTGTGTTTTTCTATCGTTTATTTATGAAAGCATTGATATTTAAATATAATACACGATAGGTCATCCTCTATTTGTCCTAGAGTATTCTATAAGAAGTTAATAATGTTGTGACACAGATAGTATGAATCTTGTATATCTGTGTCAGGTGTACTTCTAGAGGTTCAGTGGCAATTATATCTTATCTCCTTTATATAGTCATTTACATGAAAAGTCCATATGATCACACAAGACACCGTCTTGGTACCAGTCAATAAACTGGAATCAGTTCAATGACATTCCAACACCTAGCTATACATATACAATATAGGTTTAGGAACTGTTGTCTAGTTGTTGAATATGGGATGCTGTTGCTGTCTAAGTTTTTTTTTTTCAATAGTTTCGAATCATTATCTTCTGGAATTAGTTTAAGTCAAGAATTGTAATTCATTTGTCCATGTATTTCAGGTTCTGACTTACCATTTTGATATATTAAATTAAATGTGTGTTTATAATCTCTTCAAGAAAGACTTGTATTATATTAGATACTGAACCAAGTAAATGTTATAGTTCTTGTATACCAGACTAGCAAAACGAAAGAGAGTACCCAGTCAGTCAGTCAGTCAGTCAGTCAGAGAGAGAGAGAGTGCAAAAGGCGAGAGGAAAAAAAAAGTTTCTCACACAGCCGTAAATTTTGAGGGCTTTTGTAACCCTTGTAAAATACACGTGACTATATGCATCTCTCTTTTTTTTAACTTTCGTCTATCAACTATTCATGTATGTATCTGATGAGCCGCTTACAGGTTGTACCCTTTTAGTGGGATTGTAATTAAAATTAATTGATAACATTTATTAGAAAATATATATATATAGTAAAATGTGATGGTAGGTATGACTATCAAATGAGTGAGAATATAGGAGGGGATGAATAACAAATAAAATATTCAGAGTCTTAAAACAATGACTAGCACTGCTATTGAAAGAACAACAACTCCAAGGCAAACTGAGAGAACACCAACGTTACTAACTGGGAATTCATTACGTGTAGTCAATAACTTTTGAACACTAAAGTATCTAAATGTTCCAATCGATAAGGTTAAACATGCGATTAATAAGAAGGATAAACCAATACCTTTACTGAAACTCTTTAATAATTCGTCGTCAAAGTCTTTTGAGTTGCTCAACTTTAAGAGTTGAGTCACACCAACCCCGATAGATGCCAAACTCAACGACGTACGTAACCAAGCCAAAAATGTTCTTTCTGATGCTAAATGATCCCTTGCCACTGATCCTTTATTTTCCAAAAGTAATGATCCGTAATTGAGGAATGTTGTAGGTTTTTTGATTGAAACTGGTTTGGGAAGAAGCACAGAAGATCTTCTGGTGTCCTGGCGCTGCACTGGAGGAGGAATTGGAGGTTGTTGGGGATCCTGTAAATTGAAATAATCAGTACTAATTGAAGTGGCACTGTATGTTCTTGCATTTTCAGCTTGAAGTAAGGATCCGGACCTTTCAGAAGCCATGATTGTTTGTTGTAGAGTAATGGAAATAAATGCTAGATGATGTATGTGGTTGATGGATTTTATCGGCTTGATATGCGATGCCTTTAGGTGATTAAATTAAACCAAGAGTGCTGAACAGAAATGAATGCTAATATATGTCCAAAGACTAGATAGAATATTCATTGAACATCCAAGAGCAATTAGAAAAAGAAAGCAACAGGGCCTTTCTTTGGGTTATATATGTAAGACGGTTTTTAATTAGACTGTTAAGTTTTGTGGAGTCTCTATTGATTAAGTCACGTTGAATTCTGTTTTTGCGGCTCGGCATCAAAAAATTATTAAAGAAGCCACTGTGTTTAAGTGTTTAAGTGTATATTACTATATTAAACAACGACGTAGATCACACACTTCTTACTTAATTTTCTATAATAGTAGTTTGGGAAAGATTAATTAATATGTATATTCTATTTTGCTATAACTTAAATCATATCTAAAAAAAATATTACATTTTAAACAAAAAATATGCCATACGCCATCGTATAAATAAATCTGTTCCTAATTTAAATGAATGAGATCTAATAATATTAAATAAATATATATATTAATAAATTGTAACGGTTAGAAAAGTAATCTGATATATATTTGGGGGTTCTATTTATAGTGCCATAAATGATTCATTGAACCCTGGACCTAGAATAATCCAATACAAACTAGCAGTAGAATAGAGATCTATTGATAACGATAAGGGGAAATGATTTGTTAGTAAAATGATTTCCTTCAATTAAGAAATACAAGTTGTCGGTTGATATTAAGTAAAAAGAAACACGTACACAAAGCGATAGAATGAAAACTGTAGTGACATAAATTGATCCACTTTCGAATTGACTGCCATCTTTTAGAGATTCGCCCCTTGGAAATACAAGCCTCTCTATTCTGAAATACCGGATAACACCAAGAATTGAAATTACTATACCACTAACTAATGCAATGACACCAATTGGTTTACCAAATGATCTGATAATGTTTATATTGTGTCTGATTTCATCAATCAACTCTTTATTAGTATCTGGATACTTTAGAATCTTTTCCAATTTTCCTTCAACCTCATTGGTAATTGAATATTTGGTGAATTGAATCATTGTCACCCCTAGTAGAATGAAAGAGATACACGTTCTTGTATAAGCTAACATTGTTCTTTCATTTGATAGGGAGTCTCTGGATGGGTTTCCGGATGTAATTGTATGTGAAATTAATTGATTCAGTAGGTGAAATGATTTCGATATCGGTCCTTCTTTTTGGTTGTTCTGCGTAATTGAACGCGGAGTTTTCTTTCTGTTATCAGAAAGATCATCCAATTCTATGGATGCACTATTTTCTGTAATATTCGGCATAATATAAAGCTGATGATATATTGGGAGAAGGAGTAAAAGAAATGTGTGTGTCTGTGAAGGATAGAGAAAAAAGCCGATGAACTTAAATTTATAGATAGCGAGCGAAAGAATATTAAATCAGTTTAAGTTTTAAAATAATTTGTATTTCTTCATAGAGCAAAAAAACAAAGCTCTAGGTGTATATAGAAATATACACAGGTTTCATAGAAAAGTTATACATATTTATGGAAAAAAAATGAATACCATGGATAAAGGATCTAATACATAGATTTGATTTGGTTTTCCCCTCCTCCAAATCGAATGTTTTCAACATCTTCTGATTTTTGACTGTCGATTTCTGAATCTGAATCCTTGGACTTCTTCTTACCAAAACCCTTCTTAACAACAATTTTTGTCTTTTTACCATAAACTAATCCTGGGTAGACAACTGTTAAAATGAGAACAGATAATGCTGTCATCAACGCTTCCAAAATCATGAAATATATTTCAACAGATGCTAGAGTACCACTGAAACCTTGGATCAATTCAATTAATCTATAAATGGATCTGATGTAAAGGAACAAAACAGAGGCACTAATGGCAAGCAATAACTTTTTAAAGTGTTTACCTTGTCTAACGGCTTCATATTCTTTATCGAAATTCTCACCACCATTGAGTTTATACTCCCTGTTACATCTGAATAAAAAGAGATACCAAAAGTATTGATATAAAGTCATAGAGAAAACTTGGAACGCTAAACCACCAACCATGATATTTCCACCGTCATCTGCACTGGTATTGTCAGAAGCGGCCGATGCTGCCTTAGCACCACCAACAGCTTGAATGATGATTGAAATGGTATCACAAATAATAAAAATTATCGAATATTGCATGGGTTTGAGTTTCGAGAATCGTTGACCCATTACAACCACCAATTGAGCTAATAGATAATAGATACCAGCCAAAAAGAAACAGGGAGCAATGGTAAGACAGACCAATTGAATAACATATGGGACAAAGTTCTGAATATCATAGTGGAGGAGAATACGGCCAATGTATCCAATGATTTCCATAATCAGTCCAATCATCCAGCAGACCATGAACCACCACTGTTTCGTCATCAAACCAAATGTAAAGTGGAAAGCTAGAAAAATAGCAAACACGATCAATAAGGCAATATTACCACCGACAGATGGTTCATTACCATCTAAGAAGGAGTTGTCTTTATAAATTTCCCTCATAATGTGTGAGGCTTCAGCTGCCTGGGGGTAAAGACTGTTGATAGCATCTGTATTTGTTGCAGTGGCTATGATTTCTAGGATGGAGTAATATGACAAACTAGCTTGATCTTGGCTAACAATATATGACAAACTATAGAGATCATATGTTTCGGCTGTACTTAGTGCAGCAGATGCACTCAATACTCTGCTTTCAGCAGAGGCCATGATAGAAGTGATTGATTCATATGCGATGGTGAGAGTATGTGTAGAAGTTAAACTTGTGCTTGAGATACTCATGCTTTAAGGTATGTGAAATAATTCTTTATCTTTACTATTTATTTGATAACTGTGTCTTGTATTGTAGATCTATCCTGACATAATTGATGTTCCCATTTAAAACGGGCCAAGCTCTAGGTTTTATACAAAAAAAAACAGTTAGTCTTATATACAAATATAATTAAATATAGTAGTAGTTACTCCATGTGTTGTGTTTTGGTATGGGAAAGCAACTCTCCATGATACGGCATAACGGTGTTCGGCCCAACTTTTTTTTTTCTGCCCCTCTCCGTAGAAGAAATTTTTGGTCCCTCTTTTTTTTTTCTATTCGGGCTATATTAATAATAATGGCAACGCAGCCTTACTAAAATGCCCGATCAATCTACCACTAACTAACTATACATGTGAATCATACACAATGCATTTTTGATATGTATATATACATATACATATATTTGTACAATTTGTATACTTGACAATAACTTAAACTGTCTGTAAATATATATATATATATTTGGTACCTCTTCTAATTAATACTATATTCAGAGCCATTGTTACTATTTATATCCAGGCTGAGGGAATTAACCCTGGTGTTCAAACAATACTGTGCGCGCTATACGGAGAAACTCATGCATATATAAAAATAGAATCAAGATAAATTGGGCACTATGATATAAAAACATAATAACAATATAATAATTAATTAATTAATTAAACAATAGACCAGACTAGTTGACAGTAACTAGCCCCATTTGTAAAAGTTCCAGCCTAGATAATGAAGTGTTGAAGAATGTAAAAGTGTACAGTTGTCACCCCTCGAAGCTCCAGCAGCAACGATAGCAGGTAGTAAATGCTCATTTGTAGGATGGGAACCTTTATATGCATCTTGCCATTCTTCCTTGGTTTCGATCTCAAGAAGGTCCCTCAACAATTGCTTTTCATCCCCCTTAGACTTGGTCAATTGATCCGTCAATATATCATTGAATGCTTCCAAATACCAAGGAACTGGGCCCTCAGCTCCATGCTTAGCTTGTAACACGCGGGCCTCAGGTAAATTGTGACCTGACATGCCTGAAAAGATGAATGCCCCATTATAATCCCTATATTTAGCAAGTGCTTGCCCCAATTTATAATGTGTCTCGATCGAGGCTGATGATGTTAATGACACCTGAATCAATGGCACCTTTAAATCAAATTCATTAGTATCTTCAACACTTGGATCACCCAAAGCAACTCTAGAAACAACCCAGGTACCATGGTCTAGACTTCTGTTTGTCAATTTTGCCTCAAATCCGTTGTCTTTCAATGTATCAATGATGTCATTAGAAATGGCCAAGTTACCAAATGTATGGAACTGGTTTCTATAATTATGCTCTTCAAAATTGAAAAAATCATACATTAAATCATGCTCAATCTTTTCATCAAGATGTTTAGACTTCAAAGAATCAGGACCTAATCTTGGATCATAGACTTTCTTTAGGCCTAATTCCTCCGCAAATCCATCTGGAACGACAACTTCAACCGAATTTGGTTTGTCGGATTTGAAGTGAGCAGAAACAACAACCACAAAGTCGGGCTTGACTTCGTCCTTCAATTGTTTCCCAGCAGCTTTACAGGTATCGTAGGCACCTGGTTCACAACCTTTCTCAAATTCTCTATCAGCAAAATTTGCCCCACCATGTGAAAAGTAATATAATGGAGCTGGTTTTGCAGACTTGCGGAACTCAAATGTGTATGGATCGTACTCCGAGACTGATGCTGGCATGATGTGTGTGTGTGTGTGTCTTAAAATATATGATTGTAACTATCTATATATGTATAGTCAATATCTGTTGAAGTTCTTACTTTCCGTTCATATCCTTGTTATGTTGTCGAACTTTTTTTTGGTCTTTCAAAATCAAAAAAAAGTTTTTAAAACATTTTGGATAAGATTGTGAAATTGTGGTGGCTTTCTTTTGCTTTTTTACTATTTTTTAACCAAAAAATCGTTTAGAAGAGAAATTTCCGCCGTAATCATTTAGTAATCATTTCATATCATTCAATATCCTTCAATCTATTTCCTTGAACTTATTCCTTTGGAAGCTTTTCTCAACGTATTCAATGAATAGATAATTTGTACAAAAAGAAGGTATATATGTGTTTAAATATATTATATTTAGTATGGGCGCCACAATTGTTTTTACCATATCAATTTTCTCGCCAGTGCAAGTCTCGGTGATATATTCGGAGTTTTCTAAAAAGAACCATGAAAACTCAACTTTTTCACTTTTTGTATTCTCTCTATTCTTAGTATTCCCTATTCTGTTTACTTCTTCAATAAAGAAACCAATGCACCTCATATTTTGGTTTTATAAATGTTAGTAAGTAAATAGATCAAATCTTAATATTCTGGGGGGAAATAAATCTTATATTTGGGAAGGCGATATTTTTGTTAAACTGAAGAAAATTTGGTAAGTCACATTTTCAATATTTTTTTTTTCTTATTTTTCACTTCTAACTTTTTGTAATATTAAATTCTTATTAAAAGTATTAGCTGCAACAGTAGTTGACAAAAGTATCTATTATTAAAAGATTTATTATAAAAGGGTAAAATAGAAAAGTCAAGAATTAAAAAGTAAGAAGGAAAACATCTAGTTGTAAATTAATATTCTCATTAGTTAAATATTTCAAAATAATGCTTTTAGAACAGTTAGATACTATATGTCTTTATAGATCAACTGCTATTATACAGTCTTTCACTAATTAGCTGAAGTCAATCAGGGTGACCACCTAACATCCATCAAATTTATAATCTATTCATTTTATTTTTGTATGCTAAATTAGTGGCTTCATATAATACCTTGCAGTATTTATATAGACCATCTTCTACCATTTATCTGTTTATATGTACCCCTTGTGTGCTATTAAAACTCCAGCTCATAGAAGATAATAAATGAAATACAATCTGAACGAACAATATTTTGTAATAAAATGAGGTATAATGGGATTAAACTATGTGAAAAAAAACACAAAATTTAGGGATAATCACAGAAAATGAGAAAACATATGTCTATTTATGAGTAATTACAACTCTGATAGAACTCCCATGTATTTTTTTTGTATTAAAAAGCATGCTCAACATCGGGATTTGTTTCGAATTTTATTTAATCTTTTTCAGTACAAGTAAAACGATGCAGTTTTTTAGAGTACAATCAGCACCGTGGCGCAGTGGAAGCGCGCAGGGCTCATAACCCTGATGTCGTTGGATCGAAACCAACCGGTGCTACTTAATTTTTTTTTTGTTTTTTCAATAGTAATGTACTGAACATGGATTTCTATGTAACACATTTATCTTTTTAATTTAGTAAAGGAATACAAGAAATATATACATAGAGTAAAACTTAGGAAAGTAATAGATTATAAATATTAGCACTACTTGAAGCCAATGAACCAGGAATCTCTCCAAATCGACCCTGCAGCACTAAAACTGCAATCAGTTAATGTAAGAAAATTGACAAGTCCATCATCTACTGTTGCAAAAGTAATCTCCAAATCATTGTTTTGCACCTTATTAACGATCCTATTTCTTTTATTGTTATTTCCAACAGTACATGATTTTTCAAATAGTAGTCTCAAGTTGTTTTTATTTGGAAATGGCGATCTAGCATTTTTGACGACAACTTGAAAGTCAGGAAAAGGAGCAGAATTTTTTGTATATTTAGCAGTTGGTTTCCAAACATCAAAATCAATGGTGAATTCATCGGTAGGATTCTCTGCCCTGGATCTATACTTATAATTGAACTGTTTCAGAGTTCTTTCCGGAAATAAATATGATCTTATAGTTGTAAACACAGAAGAATAAGTGAAGTAAAAGTTCTTGAAGAGATTTCCAAAACAAATAGTAAGATAATTACTAACACTTTTCCAAATGGATGAGATAATACCAACATTAGATGATATCGATGTATTATTAGTGTTCTTTTGGGATTCAAACTCTTCGCTGTGTCTGGTAACCGTGTAACCATTTCTCTTTAAAATAGAGTAGACCAAATATTTGTTTATATCCTTCGGATTTTTAATTAGCATAGCATATAGACTTTCTAGACTAACGGGTGGCAATGCTTCATATTGGTCTCTCTTCTCTTGATTGTAAAGTTTACACACGCATGTTCCTCTTTCAACAAGGTATATGGTTTCTTCAAAAGTAAAGTGACAGGTACCTTCTTTGTCTACCTTACCCATATTTTGTAAGAATTTCCCCTTTGGATGCATCATGAAACAAGAGTTACACTTGTCTAGGTTTAAATAAATAGTAGATGAGGTAAGAGACGTTAAACTTGACACCAAACCTCTTTTTTTGACCAATGCATCATACATTGCATTCCTTGAAGAGGACAGAGCCTCTAAATCGTAATTTGAGAAATGCTTAATTTCTTCAGTTGCATATTCATTTTCTAGTATAGGTTCAAAGTCCTTTTCACCTCTACGAGGCACATATCCTTTATTTGATTTAGTTATGTTATTGAAAACTGACCAATCTTGAATTTCAGTATCCTCGTCATCATCTGGTGTCGTGGTTCGGTTGTTTCCCTGATTCGAAAGATTGAGCAACCCTTTTTCCTCGGAATTGAGTTCTTCTGAGACCATATTCTATGTTTTTCTGAAAAGCAAGTTTGATTTCCCCATCATGAATCATTAAAATAAGGGAAGATACAGATAGATGTGTGTGATTGAAACTAACTTTCAAGGGAAATCCCCGACATACATCTCAACACCAAACATTTGTACACTGCCCGGAAAATTATTTTTGGCTTACTGAGAAACCAAATCAAGATCACTTTACTTATGACAAAAAACTGAATTTCTCTTTAAATTCTAATATAAATGATATTCATATAATCAATCATAAAAGTGGTATTCAATATCATCTGTTGATGCTTATTTTGCTTCTCATACAGCCACCTTTTTTGGAACTTTTATAAATTACTCAGAAGTCGAAAAAAAAACCACAGTTATGTCAGATCCATTGACTGTCTCATCCATGTCCATTTCCATACTAGAGGAAATGATAATACAGATAATACAAGACACTATTGCCACCTCGGTATTGAATGAAAAGGTAACGAGAGAAATATATGGTACCATTGAGAATCCTATATTAATTGACTCAACCAACCCACTTAATAGCAATGGATCTTCTGTCGAAGGAGAAAGTTTGTCGTCGATAAGGAAACTAAACAAGAATAATAACTCTATAAATGGAAACAACAACTCCCAGGCTTCATCAATGTCAGGAACTCCACAACCATCAGATTTACAACAACCAACAGATATTGGTCGATTTGCATTTGTGAAAAATGGCAAGGACATTTATGTGAATGCAGCCAGTGCTAGCAATTCAAACGGGAATACACCAAATGGAACCGGTAGTGGATCGACTACTAGTGCTTCTGAAATATATTTCAAATGTTCCAATTGTGACAGAAAGATTGCAGGTAGTAGGTTTGCTGCTCACGTTGATAAATGTCTAGGTGGTAGGACTCGTAAATGAGCTCGGCATAGTATTACAGCACAACATTAAAGTCATTGACCGACCCCATTCATTTCACTTCATTATCTTGTTTGATCTCCTTCTTTTTTTTTTCCCATGCATAATATTTATAGATTCATACTATTTCCATTTAATTAATTAAAAAGCCTAAAGATTCTCTCTATGTAGTATTGTATATATAGCTCTATTATATAGCAGTATCCTTCTCGTACGTACATAGTGAAAAGCTGTCACCCCGCGGGCCTGCGTATGCGTGGGCATATTTTTTTTGGTGGTGATAGATAATTTATTTCCTATTTAAGGTCTCTAAGGGGCATTTCTAAAACATGGCTCCTTCAACCTTTCTTTCTAATAGAAAATTACCTATAAATGCACGATTCCCCATCTGATGAGGCCACAAAAGTGGTCCAGTAATCTGTTTGGAGTTTCGTCATAAGGAAACATATATTAATATTCACAAGGCTCTAAAATAACGAAAACATGGGCAATCTACAAGCTACCTTTATAACTCTACACTGTATCTGCTTCATTTTGAACATCCCTTCTTTAACATGGCATATAAAGTCACATAATGTTCCTGCATCCGGCTTATTTGTGTATATGGAGATAATGATGATCAAAGGTCTAGTGGATGCTGGTGTTTGGGGAGGAGATGATTTCATGACAACCTGGGATGGGAGAATTTGGTGTGATATTATGGTTAGATTACAGATGGGAACAGGCATTGGCTGTTTAACTGCTATATTTTGCATTAGCTTGAATTTATTTATGATTCTTTTAGCAAATAACTACACTATTTACTGGTTTTCTCATAAACGGTTAAGACTGGCCATTGAACTGTTTTGTGTCGTGGGGTTTCCAGTGATCATCATGGGGGTTCTTTACTTTGCTCAAGCAGCCAGATATTCATTGTTTAAATATTCTGGATGCAGATTTAGGATAGCAAAGTATAGAGTCAGTGTGCTAGTGTTTTATTTTTGGATTATATTTTGGTGCTTCCTTAGCCTAATCATGTCTACTGCTACCTTGATCTCCTTTTTCCAGAAAAGAAGGAACGCAAAGAATATTCTTCAATGCACTAATTGTGGTTTAAACCTCATGAAATTTGCAAGATTATTGATATTCTGCTTTTTGGTTGTAACTGCTTTGTTTCCTTTTGCAATTTATGTTGTTGTTAACGCAGGAAAAAATATAGATGATAAGTTTTATGACTCTGACATTCACAATAAATTATTCTGGGATGCTATTATTAGGTATCCTCATTTTGGCATGGCCGACTTTGATACATGGGTTTACATAGCCGTTTCATTTATTAGCTTTTTATTATTTGGCTGTGGGGAAGATGCAGTTGAGATGTATGCAAATCTTGCAAGAAAAATACCTCTATTTAGTAGATGGATTACGCTACGTGAAGAGAAGAGAATCAAAAATAGGGAAGCTGAACAAGATCAAACTCCATAAAATGGGAATCAAGCCAGATCTCCAATCTAGTTTTAAAGGTAACAATGATAATGACAATGTAAACGAGAACTATAGCTGCTCCAAGGGAAAATCTTTCTTTTTTTACTGCAATGGAAGCCAAGAGGAACAGGAAACTCCAATTTCTGACGCTAAACAATATTCTCCGACATATACCACATTTACAACTGATGATGATGAGAGTCAATACATGATTGAGTTAGAAAGGGAACTAGATGAAATGGAAAAAGAAGTGAGACGCCATAACTTCTGGGGAGAGGAGTAGCTCAAGGGCAATTATCAAACAACTTTATCTGTTATCTTCGGCAACTTTTTAACTTTTTCTCCTCTTGCTTTTACATTTTTTTAGTTGACATATTTAAGATTATAATATCACGAATACCGTTTATCAGGGACATGTTTAACCTTTGAACCCAATTTATCAAAGCTTTTATTTTTCATATTTCCCAGGACATGTAATAATAAATAAGTAAAACATCATTTTTGTCTGTGAGGGGGTATACAAGGAAAATTTGTAAAACTTAAAAAAAGGAGTGTGAAACAAGTCAGGAAAACTGAGGAGAATTAAAAAGATCAAAGTAAAAGAATAGTAAGATACATTGCAAGAAAATAGTAAACAATTGTTTGACATTACTATCAACAGAGAAAATGAAAATAATAATAAAAAAAGCATCAAACCAAAAATCGGAAATTATAATAGGGAGAGGGGCGAGAGATATCACTTTATAACATATAGCACTTATTTAGATTCTTCTTCAGTTGGCTTTGGGAATCTGATAGTTTCAATGTTGGTTTGAAACAACATCAATGAAGTAGCCTTAGAGCCATCGGCCTTTTCGTATTGAGTGTTTGAAACATCAGCTTCAATGAACAATTTAGCACCCTTACCTAAGTATTCAGTCATGTATTTAATTTGAGCTGGAACGAAACAAGCAACATTGAACCAAGAGGTAATCTCTTCACCCTTTTGCTTAGAGTTGACGGCAACGGAATATCTAATGAATTCCTTACCAGTGGAGGTAGTTTGGGTGGTTAAATCAGAGCCAATTGTACCAATTAATTGCATTTTAGCCAATTGTGGCTTGAAAGATGTGGAGAATTTTCTAATAGATGTCTTGAACATTGTTGATTGAGATGATATGTTTGGTGAAGATACCTTTGTATTTAATATAGTCTATGAAGTGTAGTCATTAGCATGTTTTAACGTGTCTGTTGTTTTTTTGCCTGCCAATCTTCTGAACTGAAAAAAATAAAAAATAAAAATGAGACGACGAGCTTAGACGAGTTCTGGCGTAACGTCGATCGACGTAACAACAAGTTAACCGAACAACACCTCTGCACCAATGAATTCTTTGCTCTCTCTACCCAAAAAAAAAATGAGGGGAAATACAAATTTGTAGCTTTTAAACATGCCTTTCCAAAAGAAGGAGATTGATCAGTTATATAACAATACAGTCCACATACACTTCTTCAAGTACAATAGAGCCATACATATATATAGAAGCTAAACATGCTTTTAAGAAATATACCATCTATTACCAAAAGCAGTACAAGACTATTGGCTTCCAACAGAGCCCTAGCTCTTCGTCCTTTTTCTACATCATTCGCAGCCTTTAAACCCCTCTCTTTAACAGCTGGTTCTGAACAAGCTACATGGCCAGAAGGTTTCAGACTTCCAAGACCAAAGACATGGGAGGAATCCAAGGAAGGTGCATTATCAAAGGCCACTAAGTGGTATTTGTTGGCTGAAATGTTCAGAGGTATGTACATTGTTTTGGAAATGTACTTTAGAGCTCCATTTACAATTTACTACCCATTCGAAAAAGGTCCACTTTCCCCAAGATTCAGAGGTGAACACGCATTAAGAAGATATCCATCAGGTGAAGAAAGATGTATTGCTTGTAAGTTATGTGAGGCTATTTGCCCAGCTCAAGCAATTACCATTGAAGCAGAAGAAAGATTAGATGGTTCTAGAAGAACCTTTAAATATGATATAGATATGACCAAGTGTATTTTCTGTGGTTACTGTCAAGAAAGTTGTCCAGTTGATGCAATTGTTGAAACCCCAAATGTTGAATACTCTACTTTAACCAGAGAAGAATTATTATACAACAAGGAAAAGTTATTATCTAATGGTGATAAATGGGAACAAGAATACCAATACGCTGCCAACTCTGATGCTCCATACAGATAGATACAATGTTTAGAATCATTATAAAACCAAATTTAATTAATAAAATAAAGAAAAAAAGATTACCATTAAAGTGTTTTTTTTTTTAAATAAAAAAACATGCTTTTTACAAGGCTACATTTCAGTTTGTTTTAGATTTAATCTATAACATTTTATCATACTTTGTATTTTTTTTCATTACATCCTTCCCTTCCCTTCCCCTCCTCCTTCCCCTTCCATTTCATTATATATTTATTACTGACAGAGGATATATTCCATTATATGTACTGTTAGATGACATCTTTATTTATTATTCCTATTTATTAACTCATATATACGTTACTAAGTTTTTTTTCCATATCTTCCTAGTAGTTCTGTAAAATAATAGGGTAAGATTGTGTATACAAGCCATTAGATTGGCTGAACCTTGTGAGGGTGCGTATTATTGCACTACTATATAAACATTATATAGGCACATATTTTTTTTTTTCTTTTAGCTCACATAATAAAAAAAAAGAAAATTCATATTAAAGATTTACAACATCTCTCTCTATATTACCCATGTATCTATCACACTTCATATATATTTTTTTACTCCAACCCCATATAAAAAGCAATCCAAAATGGCAAGTTTGCAAAAGTATGTTAATTTGTTTTAGTTAAATTAGTGGGAATTCATATACTAACCACCTAATGTCTCCATTTCTGGGTATTATTATAAAGAGTGTCAAGAGCTGAATTATTCGATGACTCCGATAAAGAAATGAATGATTCCGATTCAGAATCAGGGTCAGGTTCTGAATCTGATTCCCAAGAATACCACACTGCAAATGGGTTTGATTTTGAAATTGTGGATGTTGTTGATGATGATGAAGAGGGAAAAAAATCAACCAAAGATGAGGAATCTGTTGAGAAGGGAAATAAAGAAGAACAGAAAGTTGAGTTTTTTCCATTATTTTCAGTTGGTCCTTCCACCACTATTGATTTAAAAGGAGAACATGAGATGAACAATGGTAATGAATCTAACACCAATTTTCAGGCATTAGTGAAAGTTAATTTACAGGATGACGAAGGGGATAAAGAAATGGATGATTTTATCAGTAACCAAAAAAGACCTGACAGCTACTATTTTGCTAAATACAGCGACAAGGAAATATTGCAATTTGAGCAGGTGGCAGTTACTGGAGATGATATCTGGAAGTTTAGTGAAGAAGTGATACCTCAAAATACTTACAAATTGATAGATATAGATGAGTACAATGCCAAAATTGACAACGAGAAGAAACTGATCAAGGAGAAAACAATCAAGAGAAAATCAAGACCAGGAAAGAAGAAGAGATTAGGCAAGATACATGCAAAACTTAGAATTCAAGAGTTTAAGAAGGAGTTTGTTAAAATTGAAGAAAGACAGAAACAAAGAGAAATCCAAAGACAACAACAATTGCAATTAAAACAGAATAAGAAAAAGCCAACGAGAAGAGGTGGTAAAAAGAACAATAAAAAGTCTAATGATAATAAACAACAACCAGCTTTCAGAACAGAATGAGGCTGTTAATTCTGAGTATATCTTTTCTCATAACTACTTATGTACACTAGCGATTTTTAATAGAATGTAATTTTAATAATTAATTAACTATAATATTAGAAAAAAAAAGTGTATATAACCATGTAAAATTTGTCCACTTAAGAAAGCCAGGAATTAATTAGAAGCTTGAAGATTTAACGCTTTGCATCTAAAGATGCAATACCATTCAACATCATTCTAACCTCTATAGAGTCCTCATTCTTTTGAAGTCTAATCTCATCATCAAACGAACTCAGAACAGCCTCTTTTATTATATTTTTAAGATCCTCCTTGACATTTCTTAAGTTTTTAGCTATTGGTCCACCTCTATTCACTATTTCCTTAAACTTTGGTTCGACGCTAATCACTATATCTTTCCAAAAGATTGTAATTATATTTGTATTCAGCTCCAACACACTAACCAACTTCTCTAGTATTGTGACATTAGAATTAACTTTTTTATCAGTTTGATTCATTGTTGTGCCATTACCATTTGCAGTTGATGCCACATGATGGGAATCCGTCCATTTGGTTGTTTTCATTAGCTGCTCTAATCTGGATAAGTTTCTACCGTATTTGGAGATTTCAGCAAACACCTTTTCGAAATTTTTTGGATTGTTTAAGTTTCTTAAAATTAGATTTATAGAAGATGTTGTACTTGTAGATAATAATTGTTGGAATTGGTTGTAGAATGTTTCAGGAGAGATAATGATTAAGGAGTTCATCAAATTGAGCAATGCATTATCTTCAAATTGAACGGTATTTATTTTTTTAAATTGGCTGGTACACACATCAGTTATTCTAGATATTTGTACATTTTGGAAATCATCATAGTTTCTCACCAATTTAAGTGATTTTAGAAATGGTGAATCAGTTAAATGGCCCTTAAGTTGACTGAACAACTTGGACAATTGTAACACGTTTTTGAAAGGCTTTGCATTTAAATCTTGATCAGATTTACCAATAGCCTCCACCTTTGAAACTAAATATATAAAGTATGTGCATGATCTAAGTAAATCTGAGGTTTGATGTATCTTTTTTAGCGCAGAATGTAGACTGGCTGCTTCGTTGTATGGCTGTAAGATTTCTGTTTCTAATCTTGAGTACGACAGGTTCAATTGTGTCAATGATGGTTTCAATTCATCAATTGTATCATGAAAGGTTTCCAGGTTATCAAATTCTTTAAGCAACTCACTGTAGTTTTCATTAGAACTCTTTTCCATCTTTCTGTTGATCTCTGTCAAATCAAAGTTTAATCTTTTTATAGGAGTGACGAAATCCAAGGTGTCATCTTCTGGGTTGTTTGTAGAGAGTAAGATTCCATTTGCAAAGTTGACTGCATCAAAGTCATCTTCCAAATACGCCTCGTAGTCTGAAAGGTCAATCATTTATGTCAATGGTGATACTGTATATTTGTTTATTCAACAGAGAACTGTGTGTATAATTGAATTAGTAAATGAAACTCATCATCATCCAACGTGTTGTGTTTTTAGAACCGATTGATTGTTCAGATCAATTTTTCTTGGTGGCCGTAACAATTTGAAGGCTGTGTACCACCATTCTTTTTGGAAAAAAAAAATATTTTGAAAAAAAAAATTAAATAAATTTAATATACAATTATTAAAAAAAAATGGGTATATCTCTTTAATAAGTTACTACCCAATAGAGTAAGAACGAACAATTTATAGAAACAAAAAGAAAAGAAGATATATCAGAAATAGGTAATAGTCAATATGGGATTTTCATTTGGTTTCACTGAAGAAGATTTGGATTCTGATTCTGAAAACATTTCGCAAAGCAAATCTGGTGAATTTAAAGAATTTATAAACCCAATTGATAATGCATCTATAGTTACTCCACCGAAACTAATCAACATCGGAGAATTCAGCAGGAAATTGATTGGAACAAGAATATCATATGAAACGATTACAATTTTGAATGGTTTCGAAATACATAAAAGAGAGTTATTTGATGTCAAACATCAATTGATGATGGAAGACGATGAAGAGCATCATAATCAGACTCAAGGCCAGGATGACGAAGAGTTTAATATATTAATAGGTGATACAGATGAAGATCTACGCCATGGCGTGTATGAGGGAGGATTAAAATCATGGGAATGTTCCTTTGACTTGATTGACAAATTAGAAACATTGGATTTGGATAATAACGTTCTTGGTGACGGTGGTTTCAATTTGATTGAACTAGGGTGTGGTACTGCACTACCTTCATTGTATTTGTTTAATAGAATAATATCTAGCACCAAGGTTTCTGGAGGTAATGCCACCACTGAAAAGGGAGGAATTAACATTATCTTATCTGATTATAACTATGAAGTGTTAAGATTGGTTACATTACCAAATATTTTGATAACATGGTGTTTGAGTGTACCAAGTGCGCAAGAATTAATCCAATTACAGACAGAGCAAGGAGTGGAGGGTAATATCAGAGATGGAGAAATCGATATAACAGAACCATTAATCCATGCATTTATATCATGGCTTGAGCAAAATGCTATCAAAATCGATTTTATATCTGGATCTTGGAGTCGACCATTTTACAATTTGATCACTGAGACATTACCCAACTGGCAAAATAATGGAAAGAATCTAATATTAACCAGTGAAACGATTTACTCTCCCGAGATATCGCCTATAATCTCAGAGATATTAATTGAATTATTACTTGAAAGTGGACCCAACAATTCATTGGCATTATTAGGTGCAAAGGATATCTATTTTGGAGTTGGTGGTTCAATTAATGATTTCTTGAGTTATTTGGAAGAAAGAAATAGCAGAATAATAACTACTCAGCAGCAGGGAAACGATGACACTGGACTGGTGTGGGAAGTTGACAAAGTGAAATCACAATTGATGAGAAGTGTGGTTTTAATTAAAAGAAACTAAGTGATGTAATATGATAGATAATAGATATAAATATAGATATAAATATAGATATAAATATAGATATAAATATAGATATAAATATAGATATAAATATAGATATAGATATAAATATATGAAAAAAAAATACGGAGACAAACCCGGACATATCCTATATATAGTCCTATATATAGTCCCCAAGAGCCAGGGTCTTTTTAAAGTCCCGTTGGGCTGTGAGTTTTGTTCCTTGCGTTTGCCCCTGAAGTTCCTCTTTCAAAGGAAGGCGAAAAATACTTTTTTTTTCTTTTACCCCTGAGTCCCATCTATGTGTGGAATCCGGATTTGCCTTGCACGCTAGGTCTCGTGAACGCCCCGCGGGAGACTAACTATCATTTTTTTTCTTGCTTATAATATTTGAAAATTTGACGTATGTATTACAGCTATATTTGTATATTTATATCAATGTATTGCCCTAAAAGTCAAGAAATAAAGAAAGAATAGGAAATTGATGAAAAGGGAATGTGCATTTTGCTAGTCATTGGGTGAGGAGGAGGGGCAAGCGGACAGACCAAGCAGGGCGTACTGCATGAATTAAGTAAACCTTCCATAAATAGCTTTTTACCCACCCGGGAATGAGAGCCGCTCCAGCCAGGTGTTATGGCCCGTGTTTGCCACAATACTTAACTCCCCTCCCCCCCCTACCTCTCACAGCTCAGGGTTCCCTGCCTGCTAAACTACGCTTAGAAAGATCTTCTCCCCTGGTGGCTAGCCTGCTAGCCGGCTGGCTGGAAAGCTGAGAGGGAGGAGGACCAAGGGGATGCGCACCTACGAGGGCATCAGCACGAGCACCAGCACGAGCACGAGCACCAGCGCCTGAGCGTCCTCTCCATGATTCTATTTTAAGCATATAAATATAATGTAATATATATATATAGCATATTATATAGTAAAGAATTGCACTCATATATACAATTTTTTGGTGATTATAATATATATACACATTCATATAAGAAAAAAAAAAATTAAAATGGGTTTCTTGAACTGGATTTAATCGAATTCCTGGTTCAAACTTGTTTCAAAAGACAACTTATTCCTTCCTTCTTCCCCGTCATTATTCTTCCAACATATCCATATTTTTCTGTATATGTTTTCCAATAGTTCTCTCCTAACTGTCACTTCCGATAGATAGATTTTCAACATTCATTTATCTTCTCCCCTCCCCCATTAGTTAGTCCATTTTACCATTTTTTTCTCTCTCTCTCTCTGTCTGTCTGTCTGTCTTTGTTTCCATAACTGGAAAGCCTACAAGCACCGAATATAAGTTGCAAATTAGAGACATCTATCTTAATCAAACTAAAAAAAGAACAACAATATCACTTTACTTTTCTACATAAAACCACATACTTTGTTATTCAACTACTCTCTTACAACTGATTGATCTATCCACCCATCCATATATCCATTCATTCACGTATATGGTTTCATCTATTCAAACAAAGCTATAAGTATACATTGGTAAAATAAATACATAAACACATATAAGTGCATATAATTCTAACACTTGTTTTATACACTCAACTGGTTAGCTTCTTTTTGATATTCTCCCTTTTAACCCTAATTCACCTGCTTAACAGGAACTTTTGAAGAAAAAAAAACAAAAAGAGGCAAATCAACATAACATAACCAATTCTTAAATTATTCAATCATAATAACAACAGAAGAACAAATGAATACTGCAACAGACACGATTCGATATTCGAATCAAAATACAACAAACTCTACCACTCCGGAATCTACTGGCAGAACAACGACGACGATGACGACGACCACACCAGCCACCGAAACAACAGAAAGTGAATCGTATTCAAATCCGGAAATACCCATTCCTATGGCATCTGTAGAAACTAGAAACGTTCTTGATAATAAACCGTTGAATGGTTCTATACGAAGCGTAACGGAAGGAATGCTGGATATACCTAAGAGAAGAGCTATGAACATGAAGAAATTGCAGTTGGATCTTTCACATTCTCCTCCAAGTCGAACAGTTTCTACTTCAACTACACCAAACACAACTACACACACAGCTAATAACTCATCCCCAAATAGAAACAATCTATATAGATCCCCTTCTCTCTCATCACCTCTACAACAATATTACTTTAATGACCCCAAATTGAAAGGACACGGAAGAAACAGAAGCTCCACCCTTTCATTAACGATACCATCTAATAATACTTCAAATACAGGAGGAGGACTCAAAACTAGCATACCTAAAATATCTGCCAATAATGAACCAGGCTCTTCATTCTTCTCCCCTCCTGAAAAACGTAAAACTACCTCATCACTTTCATCGGCTTCATCTACTTCTACTTCAACTTCAACCTCATCTTCCTCTGAGCATTCAATTTCCATTTCTAATCCCTATTCCACTAATAAAATCTCTCCCACATCAAATGGTACCAATATCAGCAACAATATTAACAACAATGGCAATGGCAAAGTGGAGCTATCAAGATATTTACCAAGAAGACACTCCCCAACCTCTAATATCAAACCTCAAACTATTACACACTCCTTCCAATCAATGCAGTTAAAGGATGGCGAGTACTCTGGTAGGGCTACACTATACAATGATCCCTCAGATAAGTCAAAAGATCCTTCAACAATAAGCAATGCATATCCACAGGGACCCGTCTGCGTATTGGAGCCAAACCTGTACTTGTACTCGGAACCCACATTTGATCAATTGAATGACTTTGACGTTATAATCAATGTTGCCCAGGAGATTAAAGATTACTCCACAGATATTAAAGTCTCGTCTACTGCAAAACAAAAACAAATAGAGTATCACTTTATCCCATGGACTCATAACTCGAGATTAGTTTCCGATTTCCCAAGATTGACTAACCTTATTGACGATGCTCTAGCTGAGAACAAGAAGGTTTTAATCCATTGTCAATGTGGTGTCAGTAGGTCTGCATCGTTGATCTTGGCATACTTCATGAAGCTTGATAAGGTTGGATACAATGATGCATATGCTAAACTCAAAGCCAAGGCTCCTTTAATTTCACCAAATCTAACCCTGATTTATGAACTAATGGAATGGGGAACGTTTTTAGGTTGCAACAACAATGCATCTGATTCTTCTCTTTCAAACACGTCACTTCAAAGTGATACCAGTCCCGATTGTGACTCTCCTATAAATCTTAAACACAATAATGGTACCGATAATGACTTTTAATAATGATATTCGGCATATTCAGAACCCTTGTTTGTTTTAACGGTTTCTTTTTTATTTACTTAGTATCATCATCTTTTTTTTTTCTTTTCCTCTTTTATGCTTTGCAACTTTGCTCCACCTTTTTCTATCCTTTTTTCCTAGATATAAACTACAGGTAACTACTATATATTTATATATATATTAAACGATATATATGCATTGAATACTAGTAAATGAATGAACCGACATATGTACATTTAATATATACGCAATTAATAAATATTAAATTTAGTAGTTACCCTCCGTTGCGCCGCTCGTCGATTTTTTGGTAAATATTTAATCCTCTCTCTCTTTAACTTTTTTTTTTGTATGACAAAGATGAATATTGGTAAAGCTGGCTGGTCTATTACCCTTTTCATGATAGAGAACAACCAGGACCATTTAAGACCAATTTTGAAAGACATTCAAATAAATAGCTGGAACTGGGTTTTATTTCATAACTATATAGTCAGCTTTTGCTCAAAAAAAAAAGAGAGCAAAGTATCAGTTTCCTATGTCTGACAATTTTAGAAGACAACAGCAACAACAGCATTCGTACAGAGGTGGGGGGAACGGGAACCCACCATCTGGTTTACACAGACAAAACTCATCCCGTTATCATCCCAACAGTGGTAGTCACTCCAATAGCTATCATAGCAATAGTTATCATGGCAGCCATTCCAATCACAGCAGTAACAACAACCAACATGGATATGGATATGGGCATGGAGGGTATGACAGCCGAAGACAAGTTCATTCATTAAATGGCTCAGGCAATGTATCATCTTCAAACAGCAATAACAATATTAGTTCATTAAGTTCATCTTCTACATCTTCCTTACATAGCCTAAACAAATCTTCATCTTCTTCAGTGATTAGTAATTTACAGCCCATGAAAAAGTCCAAGAAATTTAGTAATGTTGCAATATATGACAGCACTGGAAAAGAGATAAAAAAGAATGAGACTGCAAAGAAGGAGGAGGTTAAGAAGGAGGAGGTTAAGAAAGAAGAGATTACGAAGGAGGAAATTAAGAAAGAAGATGTCAAGAAGAATGAGGCCAAGAAGAAAGAGGATAGCACAAAACATAAAAACCAAACTGAACAATCCAAAAAAGAAGATAAAGATAATGATAAAGTTACCGAAAAGGAGAAGGAGCAAAATGTGTCAAAGAACAGTGAACAAAAAAAGGACCTCACATCTCCAGAAATTATCGTGAAAGAAGACTTAAATTTGAAGTCAGAAGAGGACTTGCCTAAAAGTGACATGATTGAGGAGGATAATAAGGAGAAAAAGCAAAAGCAAAAGCAAAAGCCTGAAATCAAGCGTTCCACTTCAGGTTCTAATGACATCAGCAAAATAAAAGAAGAAACAGATGACGGACACAAATCTCACAAGAAAGATGATAAAAACTCCAATGATAAAGAACGTAGAAACTCTTTAAAGACTGAAGATAAAGATTCAAACACTAATGCGCACAGCAATGAAACATCACATGAGAATGAACATAATGACTCTGATGATAGCACGGATTTTGACGAGTCAATACCACTGCCTTCTAAGAAATCAAGACGATTACACAGATTAATGAAAAAGGAAACCAATTCAGATGACGAGAAAGGAAGTGAAGAAGAAGAAAGATCTTCAAATACAAGAAGACTGAAGAAGAGAAGACAATACTCCAACAATTCGAATTCTTCAAGATCTCAATCACCAAAGAGAAAGTTTTCAGGGAGATCAGGCAAAGATGCATCTGGCCGTTCACTATTACAGAGAATGTGTGCAAAGGGTTTATATGGTGAGGCTAAGGAATTAATTGATGCGGGAGCTGATGTAAATGATGCTGATTATGCTGGAAACACTCCTCTGCATGAAGCTGCTTTAGAAGGTTATGTTGACATTGTTAAACTTTTATTAGATAATGATGCTGATATTGATAAGCAATCTGGTGCAATGGACAAAGATACTGCTTTAATTGATGCTGCTTCAAATTTACACTATGACGTTGTCAGAATTCTGTTAGACAGAGGTGCAAATCCAACCTTAGTCAATGTCTTGGGTGACACAGCATTAGATGCATTAGAAAGAGACCGTGATGTCGATCAACTGGATGCAAATGACCTTTCTTCTTTTAAAAAGTTGAAAAAATTATTGGCACAATTCACAAGAGAGTACAGAAAGAAATTTAAAACTACTGCTCCCAACAGTGCCCCTGGTACTGATTCCGAAAAGGATGATTTATCTAGAAGACAAAACCAGAACACATTTTATGATCTCATTACAAGAGAGGGGAGAAGTGAGATATACGGCAAGGTTGCCGACAATGATGTCACATTTGTGTTGAATTATGTTTCAAATCTTTCTGGCCGTAAACCACCTTCTGATTTATTGTCATTAGCTGCTAGACATGGTCATACTGACATTGCAAGTTTACTATTAGCCTTCCATGCAAATGTGAACTATGCTGATAAAAATGGTCTAACTCCATTGATGTACGCCGTTGGCAAGGATCACATCAATATGGTTAAATTATTGTTAGAAAATAGAGCTAACCCATTATTGAAAGACAAGAATGGACAGACAGCTGTTGATATTTTGCGTTCTAGTGAGATACCAGATGAAGAAGAAATTAGATTGATTAAGGAAGCAATGACTAATTACAAGGGAAGCAGTTCAAAATCAGCTAGTCGTGAAGAGACAACTACTACTAGAAAGTCAAAGTCAACTAGAACTGTTTCAAGAAAAAGAAAGAGAGCAATCGAGTCAAGTGATGAAAGCGATGGTTTGTTTGGTGAAGATAATGATAGTGATAATGACAACATGGACATCGATGACGACAATCATGCAATTGAAGATGAAAAGGTGAAACATAAGAAAAAGAAGACATCTATAAAATTCGAGGAGAAGGAAAAGAAGGAAAGTCCTTCCACTACCGCTCATGTTCAATCTGAAAAGAAAAGTGTTTCATCACTTAAGAAGAAGAAGTCTGTTGAAAACATTGCCTCACTTAACCAGTCTTCAAAACCCACTGCATCATTATCTCAACCTCTGAAGAAGGAAGATTCTGATGGTAAAAAGAAACAGGAGAATAAAATAGATGTACAAGTTGATGAAAAACAGAAGGAGAAGGAGAAGGAGATAGAGGAGAAAGAGAAAGAGAAAGAGAAAGAGAAAGAGAAAGAGAAAGAAAAGGAAAAAGCTATTGCTCCTCCTCCATTGACACCAGAAGAAATTGAAGCAAAGAAGCAAAGGGAAGCTGAAGCTAAGAAGGCTAGAGAAGCATTGGAATTGCAAAGAATGGAGAGAAAGAAGGCTAGACAACAACAGATTGCCAAAAACATTGAACAGATGGAGAAGAAGAGAGAAGAGGAGAAGAAAGCAGCTGAGCTTCAAGAATTGGAGCGTAAAAGAAAGGAGGAAGCAGAGAGTGCTAGAAAGCTTAAAGAAGCTGAAGAAAAAGCGAAGAAAGAGGCTGTTAAATTGGAATTGACTAGAAAGAAGCAAATCAGAAGTTATTATCCTTACGGTATTAAAATTGCTAATTTTAACCAAGTTCCATCTGTTGAAGATGCCGAGAAGTATCTTCCACTGTATTGCTATGAAATCAACTCTGAAAAATATGTCGTTGACATTCAAATCAAGTTACTATTAGGGGTTGAAAATTTGGCTGACATTGAAAGACAATTGTTGACTCAAAATGAAAAGGATACAATGTGGAATTTATTATGGCCAATGGTTGGATCTTTTATCAGATTGAACTCGAATGACTATTCCATCAAGGATCTAAAGAGAGCATATGAAACTGAAGGTAAAAACTTTCAAGAGTTGTTATTGCATTGGGTGAAGCTTTCTGATTTTATCCTTCTTTTGGATAAAACCGAGTACAAGGATATTAAGCAATGCGTTGACAAATTTGGCATTTGTGGTGTTTATGCTCAAAAGCCACTACCATCAACTGATGGGGTTGAACCTATTGTCAAGACTGAAGACTCTTTCTCCAAGCCTTCAACAACTTCTTTTCTGGATAATACTACCACCAGCACCACAGCTACCACTACTACTAATCAGTCTTTGAATGAACTTAACCTGCCTATTTTACTTGCAAAGAAGACACAAACAGCTTTGAAAACTTTCAACAAAAACTTATGGTAACTGGGTTACCTTATATTTGTATATTATTTGTATATTGTTATGGGTTTTTATTAACTTTTTATATTATTAACTAATTTAATTGTACTATATCTTTTGACAATTTGAAATAGATCGACGCCAACCGACCAGACTCATAAAAATCGACCCAGATAGGTTATGCAGCCCGGGCAGTTCTTCTGGGTGGCACTTTTTCTTTTTCCCCCATCAACAAAAAAAAAGCGCTAAGAAGAGAGAAGAAGAAGAAAAAAAACTGTGTCAAAAAGGTTTTAGTTTTTAGGTCGGAAGAGGTCAAAAAAGTTATGGGATCAATAGTAACTTAAACCCAAGTCATTTTAACCTCCATTAATTACAATTTTGGGATTCTAATAGATATAGAAACATAATACCTATTTCAAATTTTGCTTTTCAATTTTTTGCAAAAGGATAGCATTGTGGCTACAATTGTCCTCTCATTATTCACATAGAAAAGACATCTTAAGTAAAACCAATTACCTATCATCTGTTTTACCCAGAGAATACAATTTACACAAACTATATTCATCTTCTATCCAGTTTAGATCATAGTATCTGTTCACCTGCGTTGCATCTCTTTTTTTTTCTGTTTCAAATTGTAAAATAAATGAACTTATAGAGTGAAATCGTTTTATCTTAATCTTTTTGTCTTTAGATTACATATATACTCCTCATCTTCTTTCCCTTTATTATGAACATTGCATCACAGTTTCAACAGAAAGCTGCTCAGCAGCAATCACAACCATATCAGAATCAATATTTATACCAACAACAGTTACAACAACAACAACAACAACAACAACAACAACAGTTTGGATCACTGCAGGATACTCTTTTACAAAAACAGCAACAGGCTCAAACCAATGACGGTTTAAACCCTTCTGCTGTTTTGGCTCAAACCTTGTATCAGGGTAGTTATAGAAATGTACAACAACAACCCCAACCACAGAGCCAACTGCAAAGTTTACATCAACAGTTGCAACAGTTGCAACAACCAGGCACTCCACAACAACAACACCAACAATTACTTGCCGCACAACAACAACAACAGCAACATCATCATCAATTAGCTCAATTACAGCAAGCTCAACAACATCTGCACTCACAAATGGTACAAAACTCATCAAATCAACATCATTCCATCCCTGTCGACCCATCCCTTGCATCATCAGTCCACTGGAAACATCAACAACAGTTGGCTCAAATATCAAGAAACTCTAATCTACCTAATTTTTATGCAAGACAAGCAGCATCTTCTTCCAGAAAGGGCATGCTAAAGATGGATGGAATTCAGAACTCTGGAACTACTTTAATCGATATAACAAAGGGATTACTTGCCAGTGTTCAGGAGACTGCCAATGCACAAGAACAAACTCAACAAAACGAAGGCTTGATGCAACATAAGAAGTTAACAAACGATATATCTATTGATGAAGAAGCAGAAGATCAAAGAATAAGAATCAAGGAAAATAATACACAACTATGGACAGGCCTGGATCTAAGTGGTCAATTAATAATGACAGTGTCACCTAAATTGTTTTCATATAATTTCCTTAGAACATTGTATTTAAATGGTAATAATTTGAAGACTCTACCAAGTGCCATCTCCAAATTGAAAACCTTGAGAGTTTTGGATGTTTCATCTAACAATTTGACAGAACTACCAAAGGAACTTGGCATGCTTTACAACCTGAAGTATTTATATGCATTTGACAATGACATTAAGGATATCTCATATGAATTTGGTAACTTATATCAACTCGAGTTCCTTGGATTAGAGGGTAACCCTAGTCTCAATGATGAACTTGTTAACATAATAGCTAAAAAGGGTACAAGAGGCTTAATAATCCACTTGAGAGATGACGCACCAAGACTACCAGCACCAGAACCAAGAAAATGGATTAAGATTGGTGAAGATGGTGAACCCATAATGTCAGGTGCTGAATTAAAGCCAGCTGTTGAAATTGACTTGTCATCAAAGGATGCCACTTCATTCACATTAATGAGTTACAACACTTTATGTCAACATTATGCCACTCCTAAGATGTACAGATACACTCCATCCTGGGCATTAAACTGGGATTATAGAAGACAAAAACTAACAGAAGAGATTCTATCATATAAGACAAACATCATTTGTTTACAAGAAGTTGAAACGAGAACATTTGAGGAGTATTGGGTTCCATTAATGGAAAGCAATGGTTACAAGGGTGTCTTCCACTGTAAAGGTAGAGCAAAGACCATGAATGAGAAGAATGCTAAAAAGGTTGATGGTTGTGCCACTTTTTACAAATCTGGTATGTTTGAATTGATTGATAAGAAAATCTTGGAGTATGGTGGTGTTGTCATGAGTCAAGACAAGTTTAAGAAGACGGATGATGTCTTCAACAGATTTATGAATAAGGATAACATTGCATCTGTTTTAGTTTTACAGCATATACCAAGTGGTAACAAGTTTATATTGGCAAACACACATTTACACTGGGATCCAGAATTCAATGATGTTAAGACAATGCAAGTTGCCGTTTTACTTGAGGAATTGCAGGTTGTTATTAAAAGATATTCTAATTCCAAGGATGATGTTAACAAAACTCCATTGATTATCTGTGGTGACTTTAATTCTCAGATCGATTCTGCTGTTTATCAATTGTTTGCACAGGGTAAATGTAAAGAACACATTGATTTCAAGGGTAGAGATTATGGTAAATACACAACTGAAGGTTTCACCCATCCATTCCACTTGAGATCAGCATATGAACCTATTGGTGAATTACCATTTACGAATTTCACACCGACATTCACTGAAGTTATTGAATACATCTGGTACTCAAACCCTACATTGACTGTTAGGGGCTTGTTGGGTGAAGTTGATAAAGATTATACAAAGAAGGTTATTGGTTTCCCAAATGCCGATTTTGCATCTGATCATTTATCCTTGATTTCCAGATTTGAATTTAAGAAGGTGACTGCAGGTAAAAAGGTTAAGGCTGACTTCAGAGATGGAGGTATATCAAGAAAGACTTAATAATGATAATGATGATGTCCCTATATATACACATAATGTGATTTATTTCTTCTAACAATTGATTTTTCAATTTTCAATTTTCATTTTCCGTTTGTTATTTATATTTTTAGTTGATTTGAATATTCGATAAACATATTCTTCTAGTTCACATAGTTTTTATATTTCCATTTTTTTCTTCTTCGTTTTTTACCCAGTCCATTTCTGTCTGTGAAATTGCTATCTAATACTTTTGATGATGAATATCTTCTTCTACTATCTATTAACTCCCTACTCCCTCCTCTTTTTCTTTTACTATCACTTATAGTTCTTTTCTTCTTCTTCTTATTCCACACCCACTTTTATTGATTCATTCCTTTTTATTTTTCTCTTTCTTAATCATTTGATTTGTTTTCGTTTTCTTCTGTATAGTTTTTTTTTTCCCTCTCATGTTATGCTTTTTTTTTGTTGTTTTGTTTTTGTTTTTTTTGTTCTGTGCTATTGTTTTGTTTCTAAGTTGCTTTTTTAATAAATCTGAATAACTCTTTTAAAACACACTTCAGTAAAGTACAAATGCAATACAATGTGTGTCAATTGATCAGCAAAATGAGGAACGGCTGTAAACTAACGTAGCACAGCCAGTGTTTACGATAAGCGAAAAAGCGAAGAGGGAAAGAGGGAAGGAAAGAGGGGAATAATTTTTAATTGTGTATTTTATTTGAATTTTAACGTGGTTAATTTGTTTTATTATATACCTCTTTCAGTGTATATTGTTTGTGTTGTGTCAAGAAAACTTAAGAAAAGAAAAGAAGATCAGATCACCTGTGGATGAATCAAGAAGGCGTGTTTTTTTTTGTTTGTTTGTTCATTTTATAATCTTTATAAACCATGCATCTGTTAAGACATTACTCTGCCCTTGCTAGGCCAAACTCTATTCTAAACCACAGACAGTTTATCAATTTTAGAAACATTCAGAATTCGAAAAATACATTCACGGTTTCATCATACAACTTACTATCGAGACATTATCTTTGGCAACAGGTTTACAACTACCTACCGTCGCAATGGACGAATTGGAATAACAGGTTTCAATTGATCAACCAGAATATGTCCGACCTCTGTGATTTGTCTGACATTATGTGTTTTCAAGAGATGGAGTATCTAATTTACCATGACTATTGGAGACATTTCATGCTTGAACGGAACTTTGAATCTGTGTTTAAGAAGAAGAGAAAACCCAAGTATTGGGACAAGAACTTGAACATGATGGATGGTGTGTCTATATTTGTCAACCGGGATAAATTCAAGATTCTCAACTATGAACAAATCGACCTTGCCTCTTACTTTAAAGATGAACAATTCTTTGACCAAACTCCGGATTTAGTGGAACGATTGGTGAATAGAAACACAGTGGCACTACTTGTGGTCCTGGAACATTTACCGACAAATAAAAAAATATATCTAACAAACACACACCTTTATTGGTCTCCGAGACACAACGACGTGAAGTTAATGCAAACATTTGTGTTGACGAAACTTCTCCAAAGGGCCATTAGACGACAGAAGAAATTGGCTTCCAATACTGGCATTGAACAATCGAAGGATTTGAATCTGTTCATGATTGGTGACTTTAACTCTGTCCCCGATTCATTGGTTTACAAATTTCTATCTAATGGAGAAATTCATATGAAGAATGAAAATATTCATTATGATTACGGATCCCACATACCCACTGAGATTACAACCGGATTTGGAGCACTGACATCCCCCTACAAGGAACTTTTCGAACAGAATGAATTCCAAAAGACTACATATACCAGAAACTTTAAGGAAATTATAGATTATATTTGGTTTAACAAATCAAGCGACGATTTAGAATTGATTAGAGTGTTGGGAGATATTGAACCACATTATTTAGAAGGGTATCCAGGATTCCCTAACCCTGAATTTCCAAGTGACCATTTCCCTATTCTAGCTGAATTTGAACTCAAACAGTAACGTATTTGATTCATGACAATTAACTTCCCCCCCCCAAAAAAAAAAAAAAGAAAAACAAATAAAATAATATAATATAATATAAATGATGACCGACCCCTTACTTTTCCGATATGACTTATTGACGAACGACTATTATGACCTTTTAGAAACTGTTTTAATGCCTTTTCTTTCTTTCTTTCTTTCTTTATTTTTTTTTTTTAATTCCTCTATAATATTATCATTTCCATAATATTCTTCTTTATCTACAATGAACAGTAATGTAAGGTAAGATAGCTAGTAGTAGTAGTAGTAGTAGTAGTAGTAGTATTACTTATATAGAGCGAATCTCTCCATACATTTTTTTTTGCTTATTGACTAATCAAGATGCGTTGATTGGATCGGATTTCTCCCCAGATCATGTTAACCAGTTTTTTCTCTCTCCTTCCTGTTCACGTTAATAATAGGATACAATCCACTACTGTTTATGCTCATAAATGCTGGAAAGTCAATTACAAAAATGACTGTTAAGACAATCAAGAAGGAAAGCATCCATAATGCAACCAGCAAGTATTTCAATTCATCCATTCCCGCCACTGGAAGGAGAACTAGATCATCATTATCATCCAGCACTTTGAACAGTTTGAAAAAGTCCGACCCTGGTTCCAGTATTGATCCAAATCAATCATTTGATTCATTTGAAAGAGATTTGATTAACGTGAAACAAGAGATCAACAACAATAATGAAACTACAAGGGCCAATCGAGCCAGAAAGAGACAGAGGATAGAAGTGAAATATGAACCTGAAGAAGAAGAAGAGGGTGGTATCAACGTGAAGAAAGAGCAAACCAACAATCAAGTCAAGATAGAAGTTAAACAAGAAGACACAGATGCCATCCCACCATCACCAAGAGGGAGGGAAAAGTCATCAAAGACAAAACCAAAGCCGAAAAGAAGTGTTAAGCGTGTGACCACTACCAAGAAACCAGCATCTGACACATCGTTAAACTTACCTACAGAACCACCTCCGCATTTTTGGCCAATGTACAATGAAATCAAAAGAATGAGATCCAAGATTATCACTCCTGTTGACACAAGTGGTTGTGCCACGATTTCTACTGTCATTACAGGCTTAACATCAGGCCCTGTGTATAGATTCCAATGCCTAATCTCGTTGATGTTATCCGCACAGACCAAAGATGAGGTCAATCTTCAAGTGATGAGAGGAATGCAAGAATATTTCCTAAATAAAGGTTTCAAGGACGGACTATGTATCGAGGGAATACTGTCAATCGATGAATCTGATCTGGATAAACTGATATTCAAAGTTGGATTTCATACACGTAAGGCAAAGTTTATTAAGAAAACTTGTGAAATTTTGCACACCAAATACGATGGAGAAATTCCCAAAACAATTGAAGAGATCACTTCGTTTCCTGGAGTGGGGCCAAAGATGGGATTTTTGCTCTTACAAATAGCATGGGGTATCTCCACTGGTATCGGTGTAGATACCCACATGCACAGAATGGCCGAAATCTTCAACTGGGTACCAAAGACGAAAAACTTCACCCCCGAGTACGTCAGAAAGTGTCTTGAAAGCATGCTACAGGACCATAAAGAGGAATGGTTGGAGATTAACCCTGTGTTAGTTGGGTTTGGACAGGTCATTTGCACTCCAGTTGCTCCAAGATGCGACATTTGTACGTTAGCCAAGACTGGATTATGCCCTGCTGTCGATAAACGATTATTAAGAAAAGTTGAGGCTGATAAACAGAGAGGGGTAGAATCACCTAAAAAGAAAAGCAGAGGAGATTTAACGGAACTCTTGAAGGAATTAGATTAAGGGGGTTACATTTGCCGTTACCATTGACATTTATGTTTATTTATTTATTTATATTTATTTATTTATTAGTTTGTTTGATTTTACTTTAGATTATTTTAATAGACGTGATAATTCATTAAGCAAAGACTTGAAAATGTTAAAAAGAATTGACAGCTGGTTAATAAACCAATAATAATAATAACACTTCAAAAAAAGAAGAACTAGGGAACATGCAATAATAGTTAGCAATGAAAGGAACATATCAGATTCCAGAATCATCAGGATCAACATCAGCTTCACTAGAGATATTGATAATTTCATAACTTGAAATCAGTGGTAAATGGTATGCGAAAGAGCCCCTAATCACCAACTTGAATGGATTATTAAAGAAAATGGACCATTGCTCATCGGTCAATGGTTTACCCTTGTATTTAAAGTTATTCCGAGGATGGGAAATTTTGATCTGTGCTGAAGAACAAGTTGGTTGCAATTCAAACTTGTGATTCAGTTTATGCCAAATATCTGAAAGTGATTGGAAAAACGTCAATGAGGACGCACTGTCCAGAATACCGCTGAATTGTAATGGAGTCACAAACTTGGTGGAATTTCCTAATAATATGGTAAGGTCCGATTTCTTAGGTGGATCAAGTAATGCATCACGATACTCGTCTCCGCCATTATCATCAGGGTCATCATCGTTATTTAGTAAGGAGGAATCAGTAACCATGAACACATCCAGGTTTATATCCCAAATGGTGACATCTTGGAAATTAATATTTGTTGCATTCGATTGGACTTCAAACATCAACAATTGGTCACTGACCAAAACATCGTGCAACTTGGTCACTTTAAAATCAACTAAATCGTTGTCCAAGTTTTTCAAAATTAGCACTCTCAAGAATCCCAACAAGATTGCAAATATAATTAAAAAGTATAAAACACTGGATAAGGTCTTTATGATCATCTTTTGTCTATAATATGCAGATTTGTAGTCATGTGGAGAGTTGTAATAAAACTCATGATTCATGTTTTCAACATCCCTTTTCAACGACAATGAACCGTATTGGTTGTAAAGGTCATTATTGTGCATTTGTACTTCATTTGGCGACAGCTTTAAATTGTTGCTATTATTATTATTGCTGCTGTTGTTGTTATGGTTGTTATCAATCAGATTATCTGTATGACTGATATCAAAAGTATCACGTTTAGGACTATTCAAAAATGGTCTACGAAGCATAGATTCGGCATCATTCAATTCATCATCGTCATCATCAAATGTGTAATCATCAATGGGATTCAATGAAAATATTCTATTATTGTTGTTTCCACCACCATCACCGGCGATGCCACCATTGACATTACCCATATGGTTATTATTATTATTCGTATTATTGTTATTATTATCATCATTCATGAAGTCATAAGAGTGGATCCTTTGATTATTGAATAGTTTTTGGGAAACCTTTCTGACCTGAGAAATAATAGTAGTTCTTGGATCATTGGAGTGTTTCAAGAGTTGAGAAGGGGGTGGTGCATGTTGCCGAAGCAAGGGGGTCTTTATGTGGCTCAGAGTTCCAGAAGGATGGATAAAATTATTGTTACCATTTGCAATTGTGTTGTTAGTAGTGTGGATGGACTGTTCATCCAGAAAATCCAAGTCACTCTCAGCATGGTTCAGCCTGGAGCTGATATTGTTATTAGACAATCTTCTAGAATGTTTAGACAACAAAACTTCGTTACCAAAGGGAGGATTGTTTTGATGTAGGCCCAGTCCCTGTAACTCTGAGCCCGTGTTAACTGACATATTATCATGATAAATGAATGCTTCATCTTCAGTGTCTTTTCTAGGTCTTCTACCAGTATTGACATTATTGACATTATTGACATTATTATTATTATTGTTATTGTTATTGTCAAGAATCGAGGAATAAATAGAGTTTTGATACACCGATGCAGAATCCTCTGGGATTAGCACAGGGATGTTAGCACCTTGTGATGATAAATTGATTGGAACATTAGGACTTTGAACAAACCCTGTGGACCCAATATTATTGCTGATATTATTATTGCTGCTATTAATATTGTTGGATGTATTGCTAGAAGTATTATTATTATTATTAGTGCTGTTATGATTGGCAATGACACTTGAATTCATGTTCCCACTATTCACATTATTAGCAGTGGTGTTATTATTATTATTGCTATTATTGTTATTACTACTGCTGTTAACTATAACAGAGTTAAATAAAGATTGATGGTCTGATTGTTTTGACTTTTCCTGGTTATTTAAAATCAATTCACTCTTCAAATTCACATTTTTCACATTAGTATTAGTATTGCTAGGACCAGAACCAGAACCAGAACCAGAACCAGAACCAGAACCAGAACCAGAACCAGAACCAGAACCAGTACCGGTGGCTGCTGTTATAGGGAAATGGTCTACCAGGGGTGAATGAGTCACCGGCAGTGAACCAATGTTATCTGTTACCCCTGTTGAACCTAATGCATTTGTATGTTTTAAACCATGCAACAATGGAACAGTGGTAGTGAGGCCATGAGAAGAGGTGTATGTTGTTGTTGTTGTCGTCATCGATGTGACAGGTATCTTGGTGGAGGATATGGAATCACTCCTATGAAGGCTAGTAGTATCATCCATGATTGAAAAAAAAAAATAATAACTTAACACCCAGTGATATGATGTAAGAGATACTTCTTTGATATAAATAATAGAAGGGTGTAGGTGTAGGTAATATATATGATAGGTAATATATATTTGTATATACACGAAATTTACTGTTCTTATTTTAATGTAAAATTTTTGATAATAGCAGAGTAAAACTACGCGCCGCCTAAAACTGTGGAGATTTTTGGTGGTTTTTATATACCTTTCTCTACAATTGGTATTGGATGATGATGATGATGATGATGATGATGATGGTTGTTGATTAATAGAAGAAAACAAATCATGTATACATTTAAAGAATTGAATATAAAGGTGTAACTATATGTGGTGTGTTAAAGTAATACAACAATAACAACAACGGTTTGTAAAAAAGTATTTAGTGTTAGTACAATCAATCAATCATAGACCAAATCATCGGCCTTTTTCTGGTTTTCATTATAATTATCAATAGCATGGTCTTTAATGTTCTTTTGACGTTCCTTAGCCAACCGTTTACCTAATTGACCACTTTCATTCTTCGCTTTGTTCTGTTGTAATCTCTCTTCAGCTGCCTTTGCTGCCAGTTCCTTGGCTGTTAAATTACTACCCGTATTGACAGTTGGGGTCGACGTTCTCTGTACCGTTGTTGAATCTCCCAATTGTGCTCCTGCACCATCATTCTTCGAACCTAGTTTATGTCCTGATCCTGTAACTTTAGGCTTGGTGGTATTATTGGCCCTTGATGATGAAGGAACCGTAGATGTCTTCTTTTCATTATTATTATTATTATTATTGTTGTTGTTGTTGTTGTTGTTGTTGTTTGTGCCTAGTCTTTTCTCAACTTTCGGAAAGTTCTCCGGCTTTTCCTTGGATGCAAAACAACCCATTTTTCTTTTCTTTCTTTCAGTTATATAGATGAGAAGTATTGTATGTATCTTCCCCCCTGGTATATATGAAGATACATAAACAATATTAATACACTTTGAATATTTATCTCTTTAGATATACACAATCTCTATTAATTGTGCGGTGTGGGCGCGGCACAAACATTTCAAAATTTGCATTATTAATTTGTTTTTAGCTACTGATAATATCACTTGTTATTGGTGATGATGATATCACATATTATATTACATGTTGGTAAAAATTAGAGAGTCATTAATATTAATTAAAGAGGTGAAAGAGAACAAAACAAAAAAAAAACAGAAAAAAAAAACAAAAAAAATAAATAAAGAAAGTCATCAAAAGGAGAACATAAACGTATAAATATTAAGAGGGCAGAAGGGATCATAAATAAGTAGTAGTAGTAGTAAGTGTTGTTGTTTGTCAACAACACAATAGGTAAACACAAATAATATAGGGGTCATAAGAAAAATTAAAACACAGATAAGGAGGATAGTCATTATTAAGAATATTTTGGTATAATTATAATTAAATCTTGTAATGTAAAGTAATGTAATAGAACTTTAGTGTAACATGTAAGGGGAGGGGGGTGGGGGACAAAAAACACAAACAAACACAAATCTATTAATAATGATGGTTATGATGGTGATTATTGTTGTTGTTGTTGTTGTTGCCATTATTATGGATATAGTTGTCAATATCATTATTTCTCATGAAGTATTCCAGTTGGGGTAAGTAAACATCAGAGGCATCGATAAACTTCATATCTTGAAACACTCTAGAGTATCCTCTATTCAACTTGATGTCAAATCCAACGTACAACTTGTAATTCTTCAATGAGATAAAATAAGGAGAACATAGTTTCCATAGCTTAAAGTACAAATCGATTCTGTCATTGTTCACCTTCTTGGAACGAACAGTGGCATCTCTCAATGCAAACCAGTCAGCATTGACAATGTTTCTGGAACCCATTTGAATATTAGAATTCAACAAGTCGTTGAATAATTTATAAGTCTCATTGATCGGTAAATCAACAGAACCAGATGATTTCAATGCACATCTGTAAAACACATTGGTCTTTGGGAAATTGTACAACTCAGCAGCTTTAATGATAGACTTAAACACTTCGGTGTTTTCCCAAATGGCAGACTTGGATAATAAACAATTGAAAAATGGTTCATCAATCTTCTTAATGTCATTGTAGGAACTTAAAATACCCTTCAAAGTCTCATAGGCCTCATTGGTAAACACAGGATATTTGGAAAAGAAAATTTCCAAAAAGGTATCATTCAAAGATGAAGAGATAGATGAAGTGGATCTACCCTTCTTTTCATAATACTTCCAAGTCTTCTCCCAAATGGTCATGGTCTTTCCAAAATCCTTGGTGATAGACCATGTGTTTTGCATATATCTTTTCACATAATTGATCTGTAGAGGAGTATAATAAGGCATATCCTCTTTTAGAGCCCCTTCGAAAAACACATCAGCAGTCTCCATATCTAAACAATAACCAATGAATGACAAGTGTGCCATGGTCATATAACTTTTAATGGCAACTGGAGGATTGGCATTTTTATCAGAGTACTCAGCCAAGATTTCAGTGGTCAACTCTTTAAAGATGGTCAAGGCCTCTTCAACTTGTCCCTTGATCAAACAAGCTCTAATCATAGAGATTTGCAATTCACTGTGGATTCTTTCATGGCCACTCTTTGAGGCCTTAATCTTTGAATAAATGGACCAAACCTCATCAAAGTCAAACTCACGGTTGTCAACCAAGAATGAAAACACTGAACCCAACACAGATTCGGCGGTGAATTCCTTGTACAAGTCTGGGTTGTTTTTACCCTTATCCCAGAGTTCAGCAGCTTGTTCCGGCAAGCCCATATCCTTATAAGCTTTGAACAAGTTAGTCAAGCCTCTAGAGCTTAGTCTAATTTTACCTTGCAAGATATCGCCACTAATTGTTAGCAGTGACTTTTGCAAGTATTCATTCATTTGAATCAAGGGGTTATTGTAGTCCTTATCGACATTCTTCTTCAATTTGGACAACTCCAATCTATGAACTCTTAAACCATTTCTCAATAGCGAAACTAATTCATCCATTCTTCTAAAGTTCAATTCACCAGTGATCAGTAAGTCATTGTACAAGGGCATGACTCTATGAATTGATTCCCAAAACTGTTCAGTACCCCCGGGGACTTTACCGGTGGCCAAATCAAACGAAGAGTTATGAGCGATACATTCATCAAACGCTAACAACTGTCTATAGTAAGGCAAGGATGATTTAGGAACATGTGAGCTCAATTCCTTCAAATCAGGGATTTTAACAGATGATTGATCATGCAACAAGCCATTGGAGGTGGCAAAGTTTCTCTTGCCATGGGATGAGGAAGATTGAGAGATGGAGCCGCCATTGGGGCCATTGTTAACGTATGGAGGAGGACGAATAAAGACATTGTTATAAGTCATACATGACTTTAAAGACTTTGAGACATTTAAAGATCCCTTTGGAATATTTCTAATCATGATTAGCTGATGGAGTGTAATGAAATAGGTGATTAGAAAAGGGAAATAGAATCTAAAGTTTTTTCAATCAAGATGGAGTGGAATCTATGACCTGGATCTATGTCTTGAGTGGATGGGGGGTGTATATATATAT